>JABAKA010008165.1:0-18499 GCA_018857285.1 Termitomyces sp. Mi166#008 | reverse complement strand
ATGGAGCTGACAATACTTCCAAATCGAATGCCTCATATACATGCAAGGCTTGGTCAGACTCAGATGTCTGGCAGCTAACTGATATCTTCCAAGAATTGGTTATCAGTTATAATTATTACCAGGTGTTAGATAGGCTTTCTGAGATCCATTAAGATATTAATTTTTGCTGCACAGAGCCCATAAAATCTTCTGCATGTGATCTCTACTTGCAATTTTTGTCACTTTGGAAGATGTCAAAAGGTTCTTGAGAAACAGCTGTTCAGAAACATGATATATGATTTCAGAACTTTTCTTAAGAATAAGTTAGAATATAAATTAAGAGAGAAAATCAAAAAATGTTCGATGTAAAGGTGGATTCCAAGGATAGGGAGCATTTTTGGAGGCCTCTGTGCAACAGGCACATACTTCGGCACTCCCACACATCCCCATAATTGATTTCAGGCCATCAACGGCATGGTGCCACTGTTTTGGCAGAGGCTGTGCCAAGGGCAGCAGGACCAACAAGTTTCAGATCTTATCTGTGCTGCTCCTTGCATTCTCACATATCACCATCACAGCACAGGTGGGTGCAAAGTCGCTCTCTCACTCCACATTGAGTCTGACAGTCCCTGTGCAGAGTAGTAACCCTCATATTCATTCTATCTTACTTCTGTTCTAGTCTGTTATACTACTTTGCATAGCAAGACATCACCACTGATGAGCTCCCTCTCATCACTCACCCCAGGAAATTGAACTTGCATCTAAAATTAGGCTAGTTCTGCAACAAGTTCAATTTCCTAATATAAGCCTAACCTGTTGAGTAACCAAATGTGGCTTACTCACCAATACATTCATTACTTTAGACTTCTTTTGTGTATTTCTAGTTTTTGCTCACCCACCCACCTCTACCCTTTTTCTTTACCACTTCCCTTGTATATTTGTATTAGCTGCAGCATTTCAGATACAAAAAATACATTCTTGCAGATTGTGGACATGGCAATCCAGGTTGTGCTATAACATTCTTCCCCTTCCTGTCTCTCCATGTCTTACTCTATTCTGCCACCCAGCAACAGAGGTTTGAGTTTTCATATTGTATCTCAAGCAAAAAAAAAAAAAAAATCTTTGGCTTTGTCTCAGAAATCACCTCTCTGCTCTATGAATGAACTGAGCATTGAAAATGCTCTGTTAATTGTCTGGAAGAATGGGAGAGGGCAGTTAGGTGCTCTTCCAGTTAGTCAGCATTGTGGAGGGCCAAGGACAGAGGTGAGGAGGAGGAGGGGATTCTGATGGGGATTTTGAGGCTGTGGGAACCAAACAAAACATTTTTAACATTCTGTTTGTCATCCAAAAGGCTGGGAGAGGGCATTTGGGCACTCTCCTGTTCAGTTGACATTGTGGAGGGTCAGTACTGAGATGGAGTGGAGGAGAGGATCATGGTGGGGATTCTGAGGCTGTGGGAGCTGAATGAAATATTTTTAACATTTTGTTCATCATCTAGAAGGCTGGGAGAGAGCATTTGGGCACTCTCCTGTTCAGTTGACATTGTGGAGGGTCAGTACTGAGATGGAGTGGAGGAGAGGATCATGGTGGGGATTTCAAGGCTGTGGGAACTAAACAAAATGTTAAAAATGTTTTGTTTATCATTGTAGAGGATGAGAGAGGGCAGTTTAGTGCTCTTCCAGTGTGTTGGCATTGTGGAGGATTGTTGTGGAGGGTCCAGAATGGGAATTTGAGTAAATACTTATGGATTGGAGAGTTTCACATGGTGTTTCCATCTCTTTCATTCCACCATCATAAATCAGCCAGGATTTATGCCAAGACCACAGTGAAGAGCATTCAACAGCCAAGCATTAATATGAGTGCTGCTATCAGAAGCAGCTATATTGGCAACACAGTTGACATCAATGTCAGTGCAGATGTTGGCCTTGATGTTGCCTCAACAGGGTCAATGAGTTGTGCTGTGAGCTTTGCCTGAGATCTGCTGGTTCAGCTGGCATTGTGTTTTCTTTGGGTCTAGGTTTTAGAGTTGATGAACTAACAGTTCTTAATTGTGCATGAGTAGTACCTCATGCAGTGTATACTGGTTGAAACAATGGTGGTAGACTACTGCCTCTTTTTAATGTACTCATAGTACAATTGTTTGCATTGCTAGCAGTATGTCTATTAGACAAGCTTCCAGCCAGTGCTTTTCAGTAGGTAATAGGACTCTATAGAATCCAAGGCATATATGATGGATGCATTTATTGTGAGACAAATCATCAAATTGAAGACTGAAGTTTTCCCTTATGGTGGGCTTCAGATGATGACAATGCATGTGTCTAGGGTTGAGGGTATGGTGATGCTAAGCTGGTCAGTGTCATCATGGAATCCCAGCTATGCTCAGATTGCACCATTGGTCTTCTGGGTTCAGGTGTTTCACCTCAATTTGCAATGCTAATCTCATGATCTTCCTTCTGGCCAAGAGAGACAGGGGTTCTGATCATGTTTTGTGTTTTCATATGTCTATTTCTGGTATGCATTTTCTAAACTGGTAATATTGCACTCATGGCTATGTTCATGACAATATCTGGTAGTTAAATGCTGAGCCTCAGCTGTCAGAGGACCTATCCCCCTGCACCTTTCACCTCTACCCCATTATGATTTTTCTTTATTCTTCTCCTTTAGCCCTTCCTTTTGGCCCTACTTTCAGCCCTCTAGCCTCAATCCTACTCTGTCAATAATTCAAACAAGTTCCCAACCTGGTGGATCCAGAAGGGGTTTCCTTTTTAGAAACACCTTCCTCTTTTGGTGATGTCCAGCAACTTCCAGAGTTTGATCATTTTTGGAGGTTTTGCCCTTTTAGGGTTTTCTTGTGGCTGACTGTGGCTTTAGTGTATTGCACAGTTCCTTTCCATGCATCAGAAGCCTCTGAAGTGTCACTGCTAGCATAGAGGATCCTCAGACTTGTTCTCTTTGAATTTCCCTCTGCCAGGTGAGTAGTTAGACTGGTAGTCATCTGTACAATACTCAGTACACTTTGGATTTCCTTCTGCCAGCTGTGTGACTGAGCCATAGCCTCCAGAGGTCATCCTTACAGTAGAACAAGTCTCCAACTTCAGTCTGTGAGCTCCCCTTTTGGCCTGCTTGAACCCTCCACACCACTAGAGACAACTCCTGCACCCTGCTTCAACATCTCTGCAGTCCTACACACAAAGATACCTTGCCCAGTACTCCCAGATGCTTATGATGGTGACTGGGCAGTGAGTGAATGCTTCCTTCAGTCTTGCATCACATACATTCAACTAAGCAGTGAAGCTTTCACTTTCAACACCTTGAAAATTGCCTGGGTCTTCTCATACATGAAGTGGGCTGTGCCTGGACATATGCACTCCAAGTTTTCTGATGCCCTTGAGGAGTGAATAGCTTTGTTGATTGGGAAGCCTTTGAGACAGATGTCTGAGCTGAGTTCTTTTCTCTTGACTCAGCCAAGACTGCAGCACTCTTCCTCCATGATCCCAACCAGTATGGCCAGGGAAAGCAGTCCCTAGATGATTATATTGACTCCTTCCATGCTTTAGCTGAGCAGGCTGATTATCCTGATGGTCTTCAGCTCTGTCTCACCTTCCATGATGGCCCACACCCCACTCTCATAGAGTGCATTGACAATCCTAGCAGAAGAATGCCCAGACAATAGCATTGCTACTTGGTACAAGGGTGCTTATGACCAGTGGCAGCTTATGGAGCTGAAGCATGAGTTACAATGTCCCAACACTTCTCATCCAGTCCATCACCCTTCTCATTTGCCACTCACTCACCTCCTACCCCCTGCACATGCTCTCCTTACTGCTCCACCACCTCCAGTGTTAGTATGATCTTTACCTCTAGGAATCCTCATGAAAGTAGATTCCTCTCACCAACATGCATCAATACCTCTCTTATGCCACTGCTGCAGAAAATCTGGCCACCTTGCACATTATTGTTCTCAGGGACTGGAGGTGTGCTACCTCTCTCCCTCTGAACAAGAGGAGCTCTTGCTGCAGCTCTTGGCTGTGAAGGACACTTCTGGAGATGCCTCTCCAGATGCTTCACCAGTGGATCTGTCTTCCAAGGTGGGCCTTGCAGCTCCATACAGTGAACAGAAATAGGATTTTTAGTCAGGCAATGGATGAGTTGTACACCTTTGCTGCCTAGTGCTAATTGATTCACTTGTCTGTTTGTAGAATCTGACAATATATGTTCCTCTGTTGACAATTTGAAGACTGAACCAGTAAGCACCCTCTCCAATGTACAAAACCTCTGGTCAAAGGCTTGACTGGAGTCCCCTCCTTTCCATCCTTTTTCTCATGAGTCACTGCCTGGGAACAACACTTCCCTTGCTGGTATGTTGCTGCTTCCTCCCCATCACTAAACTCTGAATGTGGAGATTGAGACCACCAACACAACAAAACTGAAGCATTGTTGCCTTGCTGGATAGTGGTGTGACAGGTTTATTCCTCAATGCAAACTATGTGAAACAACACTGCCTGAAAGTAGTAAATAAAACAAGAAGAAGAAATTACACCAGATTTCTCCCTCACACTCAGTTCTAAGTTGCCCTCATGCAGTTGCTGGAAACTAATCTAAGCACTGTTTCTGCTAAGTCTTTAACATATTTTTAAGCCTTATATCACCTTCTGTGGCACCCATGTGCTAGGCCTCCATCACCAAGCATCTACTACATCACCTTCATGGCAATTTCAGTGCCTATTGAGGCATAGTTTATCTCTGCACAGTGATTATCCCCTCTACCCCTTCTGTACATCTCAATGCCACTATTGCCAATCAACAGCCAACTCTCTCATGTTCCCTTCATTGCCTCTGTCCACATCTCCTGCCTATGACCTATGTCACTAAGCCTGTCAGCAAACTCATTGGCTAGGTGAATACCTCTCACCTTCAAAGCACCTTGACCACTGCTACTAAGTCTGTTGCCAAGACTGACTTCAAAGGGAGTGGAGTAGCACTTTGGAGGTTTTCTTAGGCACCTGTTCTTCAGTGAAAGTATTGTGATCTAATTTCCCATTTACACATCTACCCAGGGTATCTCAGTAGTAGCAGCTAAGCTCAATCATTTATAAAGTCTAAAACAGCAATTAGCATCTGTGTCATTTTAAATATAAGCTTCAACAACTAAACAATGACATGAAGCCAATAGCTGATGAGTTCAAGCAGCTTGAGCAAGGTATATTAGCCAATCTCATTGATTTTTGAGCTACTGATCAAACATTTCAAGGAGTCAAGATGAAAATATATAGTGAGGATCAAGCAGTGGTCTATGCAGACTGTTCGTGCAACTTTATGCAACAATTGTGATACAGCAGTGATAAGCCCCAGAAAGTTCTAGTTACATAAAATTAAAATTTTCAATTTTTTTTTTCTTTTTTTTTTTTTTGTGTTTTGTATCACAACAGGTCATGTGTGACTCATCACATGACAATACATGACCACAAAAAGTCAGGATTCTTTGACCAGTGCTGAATAGTCATAATATTTTACTCAGCATATTGTTAAATAGTTTATCCTTTCCTTTGAACACGGATTAGTATTGTAAGGGAACAGCTCCTTTTGGATATGTCCAATCTAGCTTGGCTTAGTTTGGTGTTTTCAGCATCCTAGCTAGTCACCTTCCAGACTCAGCATTCCTTTATTCCTTTTTGCCTGTATTAGTCATTCTCTATGAGTCATCAATTGGACTATTACTCATCTTTAATTATTGTTAGTCATTCTTCTTTACATACCTCAGGCTGATGTGTTATGTATTGTTAGACATAGGCATTCAGAGATGTAGTATATGGCAGCCTGCAGAATAAAACATCTTCAGGCTGAACAATAGTAGTGTTGTTTTACAAGTCTATCCATCAAACCAACTGTAAGGCTTCCAGTGATGACCTCCCTTGTCATTGGTGCTCTCTCTTGCTCAGCTTACTTCTCGCTTACCTTAGGCTGCCCTCATGCTCCCTCATTGCTCACTTGTCATCTGTCTGGGCATTGTAATAGCCTACTTCATAGTTGAGTATTCCATGGTCTAGCTATCCCCTTACAAGTATAGAAAAAACTAAAACTACCCAAATACCTATTCTATGACTTCATTGACTCCACAAGCTGCATAAGCACTCCACTCAGGCTGTATCAGCATTTCTATATCACCATAGACAGTAGGAAAATCTGTACATACTTAGGATAGCATGTGGAGTGGAAAAATTACATACCTTTTCCGCCCTACTAAGTATATAACCTGTACAAAAGTAGCCAAACAACACAGAAAGATATTCCACCAGCTTCTAGCCTCTAGTTTCTATAGCCATGCTCATGCTCTATGTTGCCCTCATGCAGCTGCTGGTCACTAGCTAAACCTAAGCACCACTCCTGCCAAATCTTTAAGTCTTAAGTTTATGTTGCCTTTTGTGGCATAGATTTTCTTTGGCTCCAGTTTCCCTCCCCCCTAGGTATTCTGAACTGCACTCCCACTACAACAACCTTCATTTCCACCCAGATATACCTTAGTAGCACCAGTACTAGTTAAGTAGCTTCAGTAGCAAGGTTTGCCTACCAGCCTTTTACATCAGTCTTCATCATTTACACTATAGCTAGCCTCTGGGAACCTGCCAGAACCCTCATTTACATACAGTGATTTGAATACATACATTCTTATAGGTAGGCCCCAACCTATACAAAACCCCTTCCCTCTTTGTTTGAGTTGTTTGTGTCTCGGGAGAAAAGGCTCATGCAGATCACCTTTTTCTTAGCATATATTTAGGCTACTACTGAGCATGCTATCACTGGTTGCACATAGATTTAATGGAACTGCTGGGCATACACATGATTATCATCCATGGTTCTTACTATAGTGCAAATATCCTTGACATTGATTAATTGTCAGGTTATGATGGATGTGAGTCACTAATGCTATATTGTAGCATCTCCTTCTTCACTAATCTATACTGTGCAGCTACTGCAATGAAAGATGATTATCAAATATTGATGTGGGCTTACTGTTTGAAGGTTGCAGGTGCTGCATAACAGCAAACCATCCTTCATGATCATGAAATTCAATAGGCTGCTTTCAATTCAATTCCTAGATGGCTTCCTTCAAAAACACTACTTGATCTTAAGCACAATATTTCTTGGTGCATATCATACTTCAAGGACAGAATAAATGAGTTGATCATGTTTCAAAGGTGTTGTTGCTCCTTTCTTTTTAACAATGTACTATTAAGTCATATAATATATGCTTTCTGCCTATGGTGGCAACAATTCTTCAAAGAAACAGTTTGAAGACATCATTAACAACATACAGTGGCCCAGTCATGTTACTTAATTGCTGAAAAATATGAGTTTTATTGACAGAATTCATCATTGACTCTGAGTTGACATTCCAATGCAAGCTTGGCAAAAATCAATCACTCAAGAAGGCAGATAAATGGTGCTGGTTTATCTCTATTGCTCCTGATATTCTCTGGTGGGCTTGGCTTGATGCTAATGATAACATTGGCCAGGGTCATCCACCAATTCTGCCAACAGCTAATGACCCTCTGCAGCACAACTGAAATTACAGAGCTATCTATGATGCAGGCCTAAAGCTTGCTTCTGGTGTGCAACTTCTTGAATCTTGCTCTATTTCAAGGAATCAGGCTCAACTCAAACAAAATTATCTTACAACTGCTCATTAACAAGACTCAGAATTTATATGAAAATCAATAATCACCTATATACACACTATTCTAAGTTCATCAAAGTTTTTGGGCCTGTCTATGGTTGGTGGTTGTTTGTGTTTGAATGCTTCAATGGAATGCTTGAAAAGGTTAAACATAATGGACATGATGGTGGCTGTATAGAGCTCACTCTAATGAGCAACTGGGTAATGATGCACTTACTCTA
The DNA here is from genome assembly GCA_018857285.1 of Termitomyces sp. Mi166#008. Classification (NCBI taxonomy): domain Eukaryota; kingdom Fungi; phylum Basidiomycota; class Agaricomycetes; order Agaricales; family Lyophyllaceae; genus Termitomyces; species Termitomyces sp. Mi166#008. The sequence goes on along the minus strand of JABAKA010008165.1, from coordinate 10,624 downwards.
TGAATATCTTGTTTTGCTCCCCAACAACACACCAGAAATTGAAAAAAAAAACTACATGAAATCAATTATCTGCTAAGGTCATGAGAACAGAGAAGGTATGATGATTGAACCTTGTTATCTACCATGCCAAAGTATCTGTAGACAATCTTGTCTTGCTTCCAAGGTGCCTTGGAAGGCACATCAATGTCTCAACCATCCTTCTTAATGGCTTATCATATGTCATTTACAAGACCTTTAGCTGGATCTCAATGTCATCAGTGACACTTCAATGAATAATGAAACATCATTCTATTGAAGTGGAGCATGCCTGCTCTTGCCTTATGTGCAGAAGGATGGCATTTGTTATGCTTCTCTCAAAAATAGCACAACAAAGGCTGATTCTATTGCTTTCATATCAGACAATCATATCCATTGAACTTATATCAATACTCACTGTCAAGATTGCTAAGAAGCCTCCCCATATATGTGCAATAGTCTGTCAAATGTGTTGCAACAATCAAATGCCTCCATTTCCTTGGAATCTTTAGTAAGCTTTACTTCTATACTATACAGCAGCTTTGTTGAAATTTAATTAGCACAACTGTTCTTGGCATCTATACAATATATGCTGATGAATTTGATTGCTGGCTTCTCTTGACTTAGTATACATTTCATTGGTTTTTTATGTGACAAGTGATTTAACAGCAAATAGATAGGTAATGAATGAGAAGGGTATTTATACAATGACAGTGAATAAGCTTTATCTATTCATTATAAAGCTATGTTGACAGTGGACCATGATATGCATGTGTGGGACAAGGAGGAGCTAATCTTAGATGACTTTGACATAGACTTTTATGTAGTTTTTGTCTCTCAAATATATGTTTGTAATTGATTTGAGGTTTTTCTATCTGTCTACTGGATCAGTTGAAACCAGTCCTATTCAGTTGCAACTGGTCTAGCAAGCAGCCAGTTCAAACTGATTGTGCAACTGATGAAAGAGACCAGTTGCTGATCTTTTCCAGTCTTGGTCCAATTGCCCTTGGATCTACAGATTTGGACAACCATTTGCAGTTGTGGTTGCCCAAGAGTAGATCAAAAGACTGGACTGGACTAGACTTTCAAACACTACTTAGGCTTGCAGGGAGGCTGCAGAGGGAAAGCTACATGCTTTTCCCTATCCAAAGCCTGATGGAAGGGGTTGATACATGGTGTCATGTGTCATGTTCATTGAGTACTTGTGCAGACACCAGCTGTACAACAGAGTTTTTCAGCACCCCTGCATCCACTTTTTTCAGGACTCCAGTGTCATGAAGATGCTGGAGAGGGACAGCTCCTGCTCCTTCTCTTTCTCCTTGCCCTTGCCTTACAATGGCCTTGTTCTTTGGCAAGTCCCTCTGCACACCCTTGCCCTTAGGCTCAGGTTTGGTCTTTAGCAGTTGTACCACCTGGCAGAAGGCCTAAGCTGGTGTCTGATGGAGTGACAGATGCTGATGCATTGATAAGCCCCAAAAAGTTCTAATTACCTAGAATTAGAAATTCTAATTTTTCTTGTTTTTCATAATGTGCCAGGTCATGTAACTTACAAAAAGACAGAATTGACCAACTGGCATTGAATAATCATACATTTTACTCAGCATATAGTCATATAGCCTACTTTTCTTCTTGAAAAAGAGATAGCATAGAGGAAAACTATTCAAAAAGCTACTATATGACTTCATGGACTCCATAAGCTGTGTCAGTACTCCACTTGGGCTGCATCAGCATTCCCATGTCATCATAGACAGTAGGAATAACTGTACATACTTAGGATAGTACATGGAGTGGAAAGATTGCCCAACTTTTCCACCCTACTAGTATAAAAACTATGTTAAAAGTAACCAATAATACAAGAAGAAATCCCACCAGATTTTCTTATACTCAACTTTTAAGAAGCTCATGCTCTAAGTTGCTTACATGCACTAGGTGGCAGCTAGATAAAGCACTGCTTCTGCCATGCCTTCTGTGGCATTTCTACACACTGTCTGAGGCATAGTTTATTCCCATGCTAATGTAAGAGGACTAATGGGGACATGTCCAATCTAGCTCAGCTTAGTTTGGTATGCTCAGCATTCTTCTATCTGTCATCCAGACCACTCAGCATTCCCTTATCCTCTTCTGCCAGTATTAGTCATCTTCTATAAGTCATTGATTGGACCATTACTCATCTTTGATTATTGTTAGTCATTTCCCTTTACATACCTCAGGCCAATGTGTCATATAGCATTAGTCATAGGTACTAAAGATGTAGTATATAAGGAAGCCTGCAGGATGGAACATCCTCAGGCTTAACAATAGCAGTGTTTCCTAGGCCTATCCAGTAAAGTGACTGTTCACTCTTGTTCTTGCTTACTCCTTGCTCACCTCTGGCCCACCTTCATGGCTTGCTCATTATTCGCTTGTCATCTGTCTAGGCAATGCTCAGCCCACCTCTCGGCAGAGTATCCATGGTTAGTTGTCCCCTTACAGCTAAGCATGGATTACTAAGTGTCATGCCTTTTTAGGCAGAGTTTACTCCACAGTAGTGAAAGAGCAGCAGTACATATATTCCATGCATTGTCTCTGGCAAGGCAACAGTGTTGTTTGAGTTTTGAAAAACTCAAGGGCTTTTTGATCAGTGATCACATGAATTTTATAGCCTAAGACTTTGTCTTCCCACTTCAAGAGCACTTTAAGAATTGCCAAAGTCTTAAGCTCATGCACAGCATAATTATGCTAGGCATTGGTGAACTTTTTTGACATGAGCCCAGCAGGGAAACATTGTTGCCACATCAGTCCCTTGTTCATACATGGCCCTGACACCTGTCTTGGAGGCATCACATATAAGCCAGATCAGATCCTTTTTTTGAGGATCCATGAGGTGAATAACCAGTGTTTTGTTGCAGATCCTCTTGATCATGTCAAAACACTGCTGGTGGATGGGTTGCCAATGAAAGGGTGACCCATCCTGAGTCATTGCCATTAATAGCCCAGTGTACATGGAAATCTTGGGCAAAAAGTTCCTGATATAATTCACTAATCCAGCAAATTGCTGAATGTTGTTGTAGTTCCTAGGAGTATGCCACTTCTAGATGCAATTCAGTTTATCCACATCTGGGTGGATACCCCAATCATCAAATATGTGGCCAAGGCACTCTATGCACTTGACACACAACTCACATTTTTCTCATTTGAGGTAGAGCTGTGCCTTGCATAGTCTTTGAAAATGTGTAAGTGCACCTCATGCTCCTCAATGGAATCAGAGAAGACAAAAATATTATCTAGATATACATGCATAAACTTTCCAATGATGTCACAGAATATTGATGTCATTAGACATTGGAAAGTTGCCACCATGTTACAGTCACTGATCTGCATGATATTGCTGTGGTATGCCCATAATGGTCATGAATGCAGTTTTTGGGATGACACTGGTGTGAATTGACATCTGCTCTTTGCCTGTATGGCATCTTCTCGAATGACTTCTTGGCTTGGCAAGGGCATTATGTCCTTGATTGTATTATCATTTTTCTAATGCCATCTGCAACATTTGTTGGGAATCTCTATATAATGGTACAGCAAACATGAGAAATTGATGGATGAGTAAGTCTGAGTCAGTGCTGACCAAAAACCTGCCTTTTAGGATAAGTTGGCTCTTTTTGAGCACTTGAAAATAGAAAACTGCAGCACCTCTAGGGGTCAATGGAGCTTGCTCTTTCAGTCTTTCCTGGCCTCCTCTACCCTCCTGCAAGAGCTCAGAAGGCCAGGCATCATATGCAGTGCTGTTTTGAAAGACAACACCTTGGTCATCAACTAAAAAATGCTAATATTCCTTTAAATCTCCCAAACAAACACATTGCAGTGCAACACAATCATTCCATAACATGGCATGTCTAGTGTGTATGTTGAACACCTGTGAGCCTGAAATTTGCTCAGTCACTGCCTCTGAGACAGCTTCAGTCAAGGCTACCTCTGTGGCTAACACTCCTCTAGACATGACTTGTTGATGTCATGTCACTGCAGCCTGACAGATGGCAAAATGCTAGAGTGTTTCCCTAGGCTGCTCAGGTGCATGCAGTAAATGCATTGCCTGCTAAATTAAAGTAGAAAGAGGCAGAGTTACTACCCCCTGTAATGGTGAAGGAAACATGGATGATGAAACTTGTGAGCTTCACTTCTGCTTCTGTTGAAGATACTCAGTTACCTTCTGTTTTAAGAATGCCAAGTACAGTTCAATGAACTATACTAGATTAGTGGGTACAATGTTGTTACCTAATTATTGTTAAATAGCCACCTGTTTGTTAGTCTAAGCAACAAGGTGATTCTGAGTCATTGTTTTTACAATGACATCTGGTTTTTCTAGAATGCCAGCATATAACAGTTCAGCATGTTGGCAGCTTATTAGCTAACAGCTGTTTGACTACTGTCCACAGTTGATCATACATCAACTGCCAATGATTTTCATGGGTTTCCTCCACACCAGGCAGGGGGCCAAATGTGAACAGAAATAATTTCACATGACTACCAACAGCTCTGTTCAAGTTCATAACCCTGATTAGCAATCAAAAATAACCTCACTAACAAAAATCTTAACAGGCAGGCCACCTGCATGGCCCTTGTTTAAGCTGAAGCTAATCCTAGGCAATTAACCTCAATTAACCTCTGAACCCTATTCCAAACCTTGATGTTAACCAAGCATGCAATGTTTGATATGAAGTTCCCATGATGCAACTGGTCATGCTACACATTCAAACTCCAAACATCTCTGTTCAAGTCTGAATTCTCACCAGGCATGGCAAATTGTCCATGGTGCTGAGGAGGGATGCTATACCTCCCAGAAGACCAATTAGGTTTATAAAACAGTCATCTTGAGCCTCTTCCTCCATATGAATCATCCCCTCTTAAAGGGGATGGCCTACATCCTGGAGGAGGTAGTCTCTACCTGGCCCATGCCTGGAGAAAGGTCTACTCCCTCTATCATCTGATCTATAAGAGGACAATGGTGAACTTTCAGGAGCTTCTCCTGCAGCATCTCTGAAGGTATGTGGAGCATGCTTCTCCAGCCTGGTCTCCTCTACTCTCCTGTAAGGGCTCAGAGGGCCAGGTATCATATGTGACACTATTCTGAAAAATGACACCTTGGTCATCAATCAAGAAATGCCAATATTCCTTCAGGTCTCCCAAACAAACAAATTGCAGCATAACACAATTATTCCATGACACAGTACATCCAGTGCATATGTTGGACACCTGCAAACCTGGGATTTGCTCTGTCACTGCCTTTGATGCAGCTTCAGTCAAGGCTATGTCTGTGTCTAACAGTCTTCTAGATGTGACTTGTTGATGTTATGTCACTGCAGCCTATCAGACAGCAAAGTCCTGAGGTGTTTCTTCAGGCTGCTGAGGTGCATGCAATAAATGCATTGCCTGGTGAATCAGGGTAGAGGAAGACAGCATTACTACTTCCTCTATGGTGATAGAAACATGGACAATGAGGCTTGTGAGCCTCATTCTCACTTTTGTTGAAGGTAATCCATTACCTCTGATTGCAAAAACACCAATGAACAATACTGAGTTGGTGAGGACAATCTTGTCCTCCAATGATTGCTGAATGGCCATCAGTCTTCAACAACTCAATTGTGAACTTCTCCCAAAGTTTAGATCACTTAGTGTTAATCAATATATAATGTGTGTCATTACAGATTTGCCTCTTACATTTTACACAACATAAGTCAGACCAATTATTGATTCTGCTACACTGAGTGAAGTAAAGGCAAAGCTGTCCTTATATTATATAATACATGGTATTTAAACTGGCATCACCAAAAGGTGATGCTGAATAGTAAATAATAATAAATTAATTATAATTAATATCTATTACATCTACTAAGACCGAATAAAGCTATGATTTCTAAATTGGAGTGACAACTGAGCATGTAAGTTGAGGATGGTGGTATTGAAATTAAATATTCTGTAACTCTTTTCCACCTGTTTATATTAGAAGGGTCAAGTAAGACATGCTGCTATTACCAACTTTGGAATGTCTTGGGATAAACTATGTATACATTTGATGAATTGTATTATATTGGTATAAATGATACAGACAATAAGTGAATATCTCTATGAAATAATGCCCAGTTGTCTAAAAGGTGGCATGTGAGCTAGATTTTAATCTTATTCTGAACTAAAAGATGTACAGAAATGTTAATGGATAAAGCCTAATCAATAATTTCTGGAAATGCTACCAAAAGCTCTGAGCACTTGCTGCTTAAGCTGCTCTTCAATTTTCCACCTTGCCACAATGTTGCAGCAAAATTAGACATTGCTTGGATAGTCTTTGGATGGCTGCTTCCAAATAATTCGATTTGATCTTTGAACACTTCCTGCTGAAGATTCTTTGCCTACTTCAATCTTCCACTTTTCCACAATGTTAGAGCAAGGTTAGACATTGCTTGAATAGTGCCTGGATGGCTGCTTCCAAATGCTTCTATTCAGGATTTGAGCACTTCTGTTGAACTTCTGAGCCTCCTCCAATTGTCCACCTTGCCACAATGTTACAGCAAGGTTAGACATTGCTTGAATAGTGTCTGAATGATTGCTTCCAAATGCTTTTATTTGGGATTTGAGCACTTTCTGTTGAAGCTTCTGAGCCTCCTCCAATTGTCTCTTTGGATTTTCCTCTACCAAGTGAGTAGTTATGCCAGTAGTCATCTGTACAATACTCAATACACTTTGGATTTTCCTCTGCCAGCTGTGTGACTGAGCCACAGCTCCAAGACCACAGTCGCCCTTATAGCAGAACAAGTCTCCAACTCTGGTCTGAGAGCCTCCCTTGAGCCTGCTTGAACTTCCTCTCTATCAGTCTCTCCCCCACTGGACATGACCCTCTCCCCCATCAGACTACTTCTAGCCTCTACAGTCTCCATGACTCAACCAGCCACTCCAGCCAATCCCTCAGATCCTTCCAGCCCCCAGGACAATGCCTGGAACCAACTGCTTGCTCTAGAAACTCAGGTGCAGACTACCCAAGCCTCTCTTACCCTGCACACAACTGAACTTGTGGAATTATGCCAAACTACAGACACCATCTTGTGGTCTCTTCAAATGCTCTTGGAGCATCTCTCTCCTACTCCAGTGACTACCCCTGCTCCCCCTACACCATGAGAAATGAATTCTGCACCTCACTTCAACATCTCCACAGCCCCACACACAAAAATACCTTGCCCAGGACTTCTGGACACTTATGATGGCAACTGGGCAGTGGGTGAACACTTCCTTCAGTCTCGCATCACATACATCTGACTGAGGAGTGAAGCTTTCACTTCTGATGCCTTGAAGATTGCCTAGGTCCTTTCATACATGAAGTTGAGCCATGCCTCAATGTATGTGCTCCAGGTTTTCTGATGACTTGGAGTGAATAGATTCATCAATTGGTAAGCTTTTGAAACAGATTTCCAAGTAGAGTTCTTCTTCCTTGATCCAGCCAAGACCACAGCACTCTCCCTCTATAATCTCAACCAGTATGGCCAAGGGAAGCAATCTCTAGACAATTATATCAACTCGTTCCATGCTCTAGCTGAGCAGGCTAGTTATCTGGACAGTCTTCAGCTCTGCCTCACCTTCCATGATGGCTTACACCCCACTCTCATGGAGCACATTGATAATCTAGCAAGAGGACATCCAGACAATAGCATCACTACTTGGTACAAAGTTGCTCATGACCGGGGGCAGCTTACAGAGCTGAAGTGTGAGTTATGACATTCCAACATTTCTCATCCAGTCTATTGCCTTTCTCAGTTGCCAGTTGCTCATCCACTCCTCCCTGCACATGCTTCCTTTACTGCTCCACCACCTCCAGTACCTGTTGTCCAGATTGTTGTGTCCTTTGGAGTCACTTTGCTCCTTCACTGCTCACATCTCTAGAATGGTAACCATGCTGTCACCAGCCAAGTTCATCTAAGATGACAGTGTTAGCAACATACAAACCAAGTACCCAAGTAATCATGTATTTTACCTTTCAAGTTTACATCTGCCTGGTCCTCTAGTAAAAGTTTGACAATATTCAGATGGCCATTTTTGACTGCAAGGAGAGTGATGACCAGCCATCTTCATCTAAGATGACAGTGTTAGCAGCATACAAACTAAGTAACCAAGTATCTTACCTTCCAAGTTGACATTTGCCTGGTGCTCCAGTAAAACTTTGACAATGTCCAGATGATCATTGTTACATGCAAGGTGAAGTGGTGACTGCTCATTTCTACCTGAGATAGTAGTGTTAACAGCATAAGGTCAAAGTGTGCATGCATCTCACTTTTCAAGTTTACATCTGCCTGATGCTCCAACAGAAATCTGACAATGTCCAGATAGCAATTTTGGACTGCAAGATGAAGTGGTGACATGCCATATCTATCTAAGATGACAGTGTTAGCAGCATACAAACTAAGTAACCATGTATTTTACCTTTCAAGTTCACATCTGCCTGGTGCTCCAGCAGAAATCTGACAATGTCCAGATGGCCATTTTTAGCTACAAGGTGAAGTGGTGACATGCCAAATCTATCTAACATGACAGTATTAGCAGCATACAAACTAAGTAACCATGTATTTTACCTTTCAAGTTCACATCTGCCTGGTGCTCCAGCAGAAGTTTGACAATGTTTTTATGGCCATTTTTAGCTACAAGGTGAAGTGGTGACATGCCAAATCTATCTGAAATGACAGTAATAACAGCATAGGCTCCCAGCAAGCATGTATCTTACCTTTCAAGTTTGCATCTGCTTTGTGAATCAGCAGAACATGTACAGTCTCCAGGTGGCTATGTTCACTTGCAAAGTAAAGTGGTGACTTGTGGTCTGAATCTAAAATCACAGTATGAGCAGCATGAAGTCCAAGAGAATATGTAAGTATCTTACTCATCCAGTTTACATCTGCTTTGTTCTGTAACAGAACCTCAGCAACATCTGAATGTCCATTTTTGGCTGCAAAGTGGAGCAGTGATGTTCTTTCTGAATCTGAGATAACTTTTAAGTAGCATAAGACATGAGAATCTTTACTATCTATCTCACCTTTCAAATTTGGGTCTGCTTGGTACTCTAGCAGCACTTTAACAATATTTGCATTGCTATGTATAACTGCATTCCAAACAGATGGACCTGATTCAATAATATGCTATTAGTGACATCACAGCAAGAATAATAATGTTCATACCCAATGCATCCCTTCTCACTCCACGTGCCAGTAAATATTTTGCTACATCTAATTCCCCCCTTTTTGATGCATCTATGAGCTTATCACCAAGCTGCTTGCCTCGCTTCTCTAGGATTGACTCCACAAGATCACGGAGAGCAACTAGGAGCAGTAAGAGGGCAAGGATCTGGCCAAACATCCATTGAGTTTCAGTCTCCAACTGAAATCGATGTGTATTTTCTCTGATAGCCACTTCTGTAGCAGGATGACATCAATCATAGCCAGAATTGCTAATCCTGTTGCACTTGTATAAAGTCCAATGTTGCCTGAGGACTTGAAAATATGCTTGAACATCAGGAATGGCATGGCAAAGAAGGCAAGCGGGATAACAAGGTTCATCATTGGCATTAAAACAATGCTGTAAACGAAGATAGACCACTTCCTCAATCCACTTGAGCCCAACTGGATTTCCTCACCGAATATGGATATAGTTGCAGACAAGGAGCATGATCCTGATTTCCCAAAGCCAGCTGGATCACTCCAGAGCCGGATACCAACAGCAGCCATGAGTGCTAAATGTAAAGAGCCGATGACAATGACAGAATTTTTCAGGGCTTTCTTGGTCTCGTAGATCCACCTGGCTCTGAGTTCTGGAGGGGCATGACCTGCCAACATTCTAACTTCCTCATTGAACTCATTCTTAGGGAGGTTGACTCTGTGATAGATGTAGAGGAGGAAGTATATGAAGAGGTTGGTGTTGTTCATCCAGCTAAGGTCAAGGACAATTGACGCGTGATAGTCGGAAATGCCCGTCTTGGACGCTTGTATGACAGTCGAAATGAGGATGGCAAAGGCTGTGATGAGGATGGTCGTCGACTGTTTTTCCAAGTCCTCAAGTTCGGTGAGCGTGACCTTTCCGTCCTTGAGAGCCCAGAGTGCCGGTACGAAACTGAGTAAATTCTGCGCATAAATGGCAGTTCGAACACCGATCCCAGAAACATCTGGGTTGGCGATAACCGTAAGACAAGGATTCCCCAGATTGGACATCCTGGAAGGAGCGTCGAGAGAGGATAGTGGTATAGATTTTTGGATGCTTGAACGTCGTGGTGCGAGGACAAGGGCAGGCAACTGATAGTTGGACCTGAATCTTGCACTGTGCATGATCACATCAAGTGCTCAGGTTCCTCGTCAGATATCTACCACCTAATTTTCTGTATCAAGGCTTGATTTGACGTTGGACATTTGGCATTAATTTGCGGACTCTCAACGACAATCGTCTTTTTCCAAATTGCCCCCAAGACACTGAAGCCATCGTGGGCACTAACGAATCCTGAGCACCACTTTCAACCATCATTGCAACCTCTCCTTAGCAACAAACAAAATCGCTCTCTTGCTCCATCATTCACTCCGCATCGCCCCCATGCACCTGCCTTCTGTACTAT
>JABAKA010008164.1:0-18542 GCA_018857285.1 Termitomyces sp. Mi166#008 | reverse complement strand
TATATATATCTAAGTAGATTCATCTGAAGTCCTCAGTTTCTAACTCAGGACTTCAGGTTAGTGTTTTACTTATCTTCAATACACTCAGTTTCTAACTCAGAAATTCAGCTTTAGTGACTATTCAGTCTCCTGTGCTTTGCCTGTTTCTATCACTTATTACCCCATGTCACTGACTGAGACTGCCATGCTGAACACTGACACTAATCAGACTCAAGGTGGATTGAGGCTCCTAGCCCTTAGGTATGCCTATCCCACTATAACACATGGTTTTCAACAACATTGGATTGATCTCTAGATAATGGTGGCATCTGTGAAATGTTCATGCTTGTTATTCTTCAAGAAATCATTCACCAGCTCAAGCACCTGGAGAACAGGGCATCTGTGCCCAAACCCTGTAAGTATTTTGATATAATTGGTGATGTTAAAACAGGTGGGTATGTTCCCCTGTTCATCAGTATTTAATTAAATGGATTTGTAAGGGGATCAGCCATCTGTGGGAACCATAGCCACCACTCACCACTTGACCCCCTTCCTCAGGAGGCAGTGAGCGGCAGGCAAACCAGGCACCAGGGCACTGGTGGGCCTGAGACAGGCAGCAAGCAAGAGGCATAGAGGCAAGAGCGAGCGGGAGCCGAGGCCATCACTGGAGGCACTCACAGCCATGTCGATGTGTAGACCCAGAGACACTGCTATTGACAGGACTGGAGATGTACCATGCTCCAGTCCATCCTATATACTACATTGGCTAGTGCTATGACTAATTCCTATATGCTAAGCGGGAGCCACTGACTATGAGCTATTGGCTAAGCGGGCCAATATGTATTAGTGATGCGTAATCATCAATGATCAGCTGATGTACTAGGCTTACCGAGCTTGCCAATGTCAAGAGTGCTGATATGAGCCAGACTTATCAACCAGGGCTTGGCAGAGGCTGTGCTAGTGACATAGGGTGGCCATGAGGCCAGCTGACCCAAATGGTGGAGAAGATGTTGATGGGAGGTGTTGGGATAGGGCCAGGTGGCCTGGGAGACAGCTAGAGTTGCCTAAGAAGGCGATGCTGAAGATTTGGAGCTAAGCTGAGCTAGGGATGGACGGTCCGAGGACCAGTCCCCTGACAGGATTGACATTTATTAGTGTGATTGCATTGGTTCTGTTGGATATATCTATCAATTGTGAAGCAATGCTGCAATGCTATGGAAAGCTGGAAGGCTGGAGGAGGCAGAGGATCTTGAGCAGCAAGTCTTGAAGGCTCAGATAGAAGCCTTTGGAACCAATCATCCTGACACCATTGATGCCACAGCAAATCTTGCTGTTACACTAAGGAATGCAGAAAGGAAGGAGGTAAATTGGCCACAATTCAAGAACACAAATGTCATCAAGGTAGACACAGACTACACCTTCTGCAATCAAGTCATAGAAGATATCATTTATCATTGTCTGGAAGGTGGCCAGGCTATTAGTGAGCTCAAAGAACATTACAAGAGGTTCAAAGAGTCTGTGGTTGGTTTGAAACACTGCCTTCCACTCATCCCCTTCTTTGATGCACACATTGTTGTAGCCTCAATGGGCATCTAGCCTGGTGAAGTAGCATGCACCTTGAAGGTTGTTGACTAGTTCAGAGATGAGCAGAAGGGGGTAGCAATTCTTCACCATCACCCATTCAGAACACAGTAGTCCTGAATCAGATGAAGGGATCCATCCTTCTTCTTAATGAAGAAGACTGAAGAGGCCATCAGAGACTTTGAGAGGCATATTTGTCCAGAGTTGAGATTCTCTTGCACGAATGCATTTAGCTCATCCTGCTCCTGAGGAGCAAGGAGGTATACTTTACAGCTAGAAGGTTCTGCATCTGGAACAAGTTCAATTGCATGATCCCATTGCTTACACTTGGGGAGTGAGTCAAACAATGCCTTGGAGAACACATTTTCAAAGTCCTGGAGGTGATAAGGAACTGTGCTGCGTAAGGGTTTGGGCTGGGAATTTGCTGCAAACGGTTGGGCCAGGCATTGAGATGTGGTCTGACTAGCGTGAATCTCTGCCATCATTGGTGGTGGATGCAGCATAGCAGCATAGATCCTATCACCTACCTTTATAGTCTCATCTAGAGACTCTGGGTCTAAAGTGCTGATGAACTCACTCTCACATCCATCATCCTGCTAGGTTTTACTTTCCATCCCTTGAATATCCTTGTAGAGGGCCTCTTTATAAGGGAATGCCAGAGGGGGGGGGATCCAACAGGTCAATATCAGCAAGGAAAATATGCCCTACATGACAAACACATATAGCAGTGTACTCACAGACTAATGCTCTGCACTCCTCTCAGACCTTGTTAGTGCAAATAGAGCAACACTGAGGGCACCAACTCATGTGTACCTTGCCCTTTGACCAATTGATCTCTGGATTGTGCTCTCAAAGCTAAGTGAAGCCCAGGATCATGTCATGCTTCCCCAGGCTTGTGACAGCAAAGATGGTGCATTTCAAATGGGAGTGGTAGGGTAAAATAAGATCCACTACAGAGCAGATAGATCCTGCTTCATTGAGTGTGATGTTGATGTTGTATATGAAGATGGGATGAAAAAGAGGTCGAGTGGTTAGGTGGTGTTGTTTCACATAGTTTGCATCAAGAGTTAAACCTGTTGCACCATTTTCCAATAAGGCAACAACACTCTGGTTTTGTTGTGTGTCAGTGGTCTCAATCTCCACATTCACATGTAGAGAGTTTGGGGAGGGAGAGGAAGCAACAATGTATCAGCAAGGAAGGCATTGTTCCCAGGCAGGGATTCATCACTAAGAAGATGGAGAGGAGAGGACTCTGATTGAGCCTTTAACTGAAGGAAGGGTTTGTACATTGGAGAAGGGTGCTTACAGGTTCAGTCATCAGATTGTCAACAAGGGAACATGTATTGTTAGGTTCTATAGACAGACAAGCAAACTGGTTAGCACCTGGCAGCAGAGGTGTTGATAAGCCTCAAATATTTCTAAAAACATAAAGTTAAAAATTTTCAAATTTTTTGTGATGTGACAGATCATGTGATTTATCACATGTCAATGCATGACCTCTAAAAAAACTAGAATTTGTCAAAACAGCACACTGTAGTTATACGTCTTACTCAGTATATAGTCATCTGATACATTCTTCTTTTTGAATAAGGGATAGTAGAGGGAAAATCTATCCAATATAACCTCATAGACTTTACTTTGAATGGCAGTAGATTTCTCATGTCACTGCCAACCATAGAAATTACTGTACATATTCATGATAACATGTGAAGTGGAAGGATTACACAACTTTTCCACCCTACTAGTATATAAACTGTACAAAAAGTAGTAGAAAAAAACAAGAGGAACATAGCCACACCATATTCCCTCATGCTCATAATCTAAGTCACTCTCACATAGTTGTTGGCTAGCTAAGCTTAGTGCCAATTCTGCCAAAGTCTTCCATACATTTTTAATTCTACATTGCCTTTTGTGGCATCTACATGCTAGGCACCTGTTGCCAAGCTATATGTTGCCTTTTGTGGCAATTTTACATGCCTATTGAGGCATAGTTTATCACTGCACTAAGTGACCACTGCAAAGCGCCATGCCTTTTAAGGCATAGTTTATCTGTGTCAGGTTAAGGAATAGAAGTGGTCTTCCCCACTTCCCCTTCTTGGCAACTCAACACCACCATCACTGACCTCCTACCAGCAGACAAATCAGTAGGAATCCCATGCTATCCTCATTTCCTCCATTGCTAAGCTAGTTGGCAAGCCAGTTGCCTAGAGTATTGCCAACAATTGGTGTAGCACTTTGGATGTTTGCAGTGACTGAGCTCTGAGTTCTTCCATATCCACATAGCTGCTCAGAGTTCTCCAGTAGTAGCAGTAAAGAACAACATCCTTCAATAATTTTCAATTAGCACCTTGCATCATTTTAGAATACAACTTCTCAGAAATCTACCAGAACCCCCTCACATCTTACATCAGTGCTTTGAATCAATTAAATTCTTATAGGTAGCCCATAACCTATACAACTACCCTATTTTTCATTTGGCATTGATTGTTTGTATCTTGAAAGACGAGGGCTCACAAAAATCCCCCTTTCTCTAGCACACATATAGGCTACTGAGCACATCATCAGTGTACAACTCATCTGTCACCTGACTAAAAATCCTCTTCCTGTTCAGTGGATGAAGCTGCAGGGCCCATTTTCAAAGACAGATCCACCAGTGAAGCATCAGGAGAGGGGTCTCCAGAGGTGTCCTTTGCAGCCAAAAGCTGTAGCAGAAGCTCCTCTTGCTCAGAGGGAGAGAGGTAGCATACCTCCAGTCTTTGAGGGCAGTAGTGTGCAAAGTGGCCAGGTTTTCTGCAGCAACAGCACAAGAGAGATGTTGATGCACATTGGTGAGAGGCATCTACTTCCATGGGGATTCCTGGAGGTAGAGATCATGCTGGCACTAGAGCTGATAGAGCAGTAAATGGAGCAGGGAGGAAGGCACAAGCAACCAGCAATTGAGAAGGGCGATGGACTGGATGAGAAGTGTTGGGACATCGTAACTCACACTTCAGCTCCATAAGCTGCCACTGGTCATGAGCAACCTTATACCAAGTAGCGATGCTATTGTCTGAGCATCCTTCTGCTAGATTGTTGATGTGCTCTGGAGTATAGGCTGTCACAGAAGGTGAGGCAAAACTGAAGACCATCTGAATAACTGGCCTGCTCAGCTAGAGCACAGAAGGAGTTGATTTAGTCATCTAAAGATTGCTTCCCTTGGCCATACTGGTTGAAATTACAGAGGAAGAGTGCTGCAGCCTTGACTGGGTCAAGAGGAAAAAACTCCACTCAGAAATCTGTCTTAAAGGCTTCCCAATTGACAAAGCTATTCACCCCTCCAGGGCATCGGAAAACTCAAAGTGCATATGTCAAGGCATGGCCCAACTTCATGTAGAAGAGGACCCAGGCAATTTTCAAGGCATTGGAAGCAAAGGCTTTGCTGCTTAGTTGAATATATGTGATGCAAGACTGGAGGAAGTGTTCACCAACTGCCTGGTCACCATTATAAGCATCTGGAAGTGCTGAGCAAGGTATTTTTGTGTGTGAGGCTGCAGAGACATCAGAGTGGGGTACAGGATTTGTCTCCAGCAGTATAGGAGGTGCAAGGATAGTGATTGGAGCTGAAGGAAATGTGAGATGGTGTCTGTGGTTTAGCATAGTCTAGCAAGTTCAGTTGTGTGTAGGGTAAGGGAGGCTTGAGTAGTCTGCACCTGAGTCTCTAGAGCAAGCAGGCAGTTCCAAGCACCGTCCTGGGGGCTGGAAGCATCCAAGGGAGCAGCTGAAGTGGCTGGTTGGGTCATGGAGACTGTACAGGAGCTAGGAGTAGTCCAGTGGGGAAGAGACTAATAGAAGCAAGAAAGAGGGTTCAAGCAGGCTAAAGGAGGCTCCCAGACCAAAGTTAGAGACTTGTTCTGCTGTAAGGGCAACCTCTGGAGGCTGTAGCTAAGTCACACAACTGGCAGAGGGAAATCCAAAGTGTATTGAGTATTGTACAGATGACTACCAGTCTAACTACTCACCTGGCAGAGGAAAATCCAAAGAGAACAAGTCTGAGGATTCTCTATGCCAGGAGTGATGCTTCAGAGGCTTCTGATGCATGGGAAGGAACTGTGCAATACACAAAAGCCACAAGGAAAACCTAAAAGGGCAAAATCTCTGAAAATGATCAAACTCTGAAAATTGCCAAAAGCTGCCCAAGGTGTTCCTAAAAAGGAAACCCCTTCTAGATCTGCCAGGGTTGGAAAACTTGTTGGAATTATATACAGAGCAGGATTGAGGCTAGAGGGCTGAAAGTAGGACCAAAAGAGAGGGCTGAAGAAGGAGAATAAAGGAAAATCATAGCAGGGCAGAGAGGTGAAAGGTGGAGAGAGATAGGTCCCCTGACAGCAAAGGAACTTGAGAAGCAAGTTTCAAAGGCTTGGATAGAAGTATTTGGAACCAATCATGTCCATAGCCATCCTCAAAGCTGTAAGCTAACCAACCCATTATCAACATGTATATCCACACACAAAAAAGAGAAAAAACACAAAAGAACTCACCGCTGACTCGCCCCAGTTCCCCATCCTAAACACCCACCCTTTTCCTCGCGACATTACCCACACACTCTCCAGCCCCTTCGGAAGAACATACATTGCCAGCTCCCCACGCCTGCGCTTCTCCTCCACGAACAACGCAAGGCCCGCCATGAATTCGGGCACCCAGAATGACGCCTTGGATATGAGAGCCTCAACGAGTGGAATGGGCAGACCGGCGAGCGGGTTTGTAGATTTGGTCGAAGGAGGGTCAAGTACTTGTGTGGGCTTGTATTTATAGCAGGATATGGCTGACAGCGTCGGAAATAGGTCAGACGAAATGAGGTCTAGGTGGAGATGAAGGAAGCCTGAGGTACGTACTTTGATAAATCACAACGAAAACACCGAGGAAAGCTGAACTCCTTATGCTTCCCAAGCCGGCTCTGACGAGTACATTGCCCGGATCCTGTATGAATAAAGTATTCTAGAGGACCGGTAGGCAAAGGCAGGGTGAGGAGTTGGGAGCAGAGCGTGAGGAGGTCGGTTAGATTTGTTGGAGTTATGTCCTGAGATGATACGGAGAGGGTGAGTGGTGTAAAAATGAGAGAGGAAACACACGTACGGGGAGAGCGGTTATCTTGTCGAGGTCTCCGGGGACAAAGGTACCTTGTCGAACGAGGCTAAGGTTCATCTTGACGCACTCCTTAGGCACTTTGGCAGCTTCACCAATCCTAAAGAGGTTGGATTGAGTGATATACATGAATTGGTGGTACGGAAGCGACGTACCAAGTTGTGTATGAACGTGGAAGGGTGTCGGGCCGAAGCAAGAACCCATAGAGAATTTGGCCACAACTATGAGTATGGTCAGGGTAATCTTCAAGAAGAAAAATTGGCAATCTTACGCCAGGCAGAAGACAAGAACATCTCCGTGAGGAACGCGGATGTTTCGTTTGGTCGTGTACGCGTTATATGATCCCTGTAGGCCACTAGCAAACAGAATCAGTGAGAGCTCAAAAACAAACAGGAAATCCGACTCACCGCACGAACAGCTGTTGCGCAATAACGCCTCTTCTTCCTCTCTTCTCCCACAAGATCGCAAGACCACCAGCAATCGCACCGGCTAGTGCAGCATGCCATCTCCTCGTCTTCTTCCTAATCAACACGAGTTGGGCGTTGGTACTCAACGATAGACGCGCACTCCGCTTCTTGAGAGGTACGCGAAGCAAGGTGGTGGGGCGTTCAGCGGTCGGACCTGCGTTCACTTCTTCCACGTCGGTCAGGAATGGTGTTTCGGACGAGTCGCCGGCACTTAGAATGGGGAGACGCTTCGGTGTTGGGAGATTCAAGGCTGGAATTAGGAGAGGGAGAGCATTAAGTAAGAACTTGTAGATTGAAGTGAATGTTCCTGAACACGAGTCAGCGACTTGACACAGATGATTCTCTGTAACGCACCGAGCATAAGTCCAAGGCACACAGTATCTATCCCAAAAACTGCATGTCTAACAACAGGTAGACATATATCCCTTCAGACACGTTGTATTAGCCTTTGAACGACACAGAACAAGATCCTACTGACTTCTTGTGATCATAGATCCAGTTGTTGACAGGCAAAAATCTTCAATAAGAACTTGAGGAAGCGATGCTGAACACAAAGTGGCGAACTCTTTGAATCTTCGAATTTGGAACAGAAAATTTTGACTAACGGCTTTCAATCTGTCTCATCTTCTGAGGGTCTCGATGCCATATTTGTGATTGCAAAAACCGACTTGGTGAGCTTGTCCACTAGTCGAGATTTCTTTCTGAAGGAGGCAAATTCATCATTTTCGTGTACATCTGCTTATTCTCCTCGACAAAACAATTGTTTAGTATCTTCTAAATTGGAATACCCCCTGTGAGTCATGGTGATTGTGTCGTTTGACTCCGTGCAGCTCAAGGGAGTGTAAGCCCTTGCCAAGGTTGTCAGACCGGCCATTAGTTGATTATGACGTACTCCCTCCCCAAATGAGGATATTGCTGTTGTATGTATGGCTCTTCGGCAAGGACGGCATTTGAGGTCCCGCATAACAGCGACCATCACACAATCCCTTCGTTCAGTGCTCTCGACCGATATCCCAAGTACTACGACGTCATCGACTCCTAATACGATGGTCCACTCGTTCTGTTACCAAGCCGCCGCTGCCATCTCTTCGTAATGCAACACAAATGCACCCTGCATCTGTCCTTCTCTCCTCGTAATATCAGTATACTGACCCTTCGGCCACCAACATCACTCACTGTTCGCCATTATTACACACGCTCAGCCCTTCTTATGATATTACTGCATGCACACATCGTGCCACCAACTCCACTATGTCGTAAATGCCGAGCCCTTCACCGTGACCCACTCCCTCGACCACAAGACAACCCAGTCAAGTCTCCTCACATAATTAATTCACCTCGACATGAACACTAACCTAACGACTTATCTGCTTTGAGGCAGGGTTCATAACAAATAGATGTAGACTTTTTGTCACGTAATATCACTCAACGAAGTTTATATTGAGCCATCCCTGCCTCCTGAAGCTTGAAAGGCCTGAACGCGCAATCACTATGTCAAGTCTCGGGTCCCAAATCTCAATTGTTGAAACGACGAAAATCGTGACACCTTCCCTACAAACCGCTAGAGTCTGTGTGATAATCACATTCTCTTCCACTGTGCCTCTTCTACGAGCTCCCGTCAACTCTGCTCCGTTTCGGTGGGTTGATGTTCCTTCGAGGGTTGAGAACAAGGCTGACATGTCGAGTCTGAGGACTCGTCGTTGCCGTTGCCACGAGGGCGATTTTGATGAATGATTGCAACAGAATCTAGCAAATCGGGACGCTCCTACCCACAGAATAAGCAAGTGTCAGTGTGAGTAGAAAGATCGCGCAGAGATATGTAGGTGACACCATACTGTCCACTTCGAAAGACACACTCAAGCTCGAGGTGCTCCAATACATTGAGTTGATTTTCAATATGGGCGGTGTGACGTTCGTCTTCTCCGGCCCCAGATAATGGAAGGGGTAACATTAAAGAAGACAAGCCATTTATGATTGAAACACTCCTGTAAAGGTCCAGGTTATAACGTGAGGGTCTGAGATTAATAACCATACATACACGACCGCTAAAGA
This sequence comes from Termitomyces sp. Mi166#008, assembly GCA_018857285.1. Lineage (NCBI taxonomy): Eukaryota > Fungi > Basidiomycota > Agaricomycetes > Agaricales > Lyophyllaceae > Termitomyces > Termitomyces sp. Mi166#008. The sequence continues at coordinate 9,342 of JABAKA010008164.1, read as the reverse complement.
ACATCGAGTGTCAAATCTAGCAGGTGGGCGTTAATGAATGTATCGACAATAGCTCTACATTCTTGACCCTCTGAGTCCTAATGTAATTAGCATTATCGATCTGCAAAGTCTGAGCCGGGGTGCCCGACGGGAAAGCGAAGTTGGTGTTGGTGACTGGCGAGGTTAGTGCAAGATCTGAAAAGGGCCAGCCAGGTCAGACATGGAGGTGAGGCGATACAAAGATTGAGCATACAGATCGGTTGACTCCTCACAAGCTCGCCAACTGCCCAGTCCGGCTCGCCTCCCGTCTTGTGTATTAACGATGGAGTCTTCCCTCGACTTTGGGTTTGGTGCTGTTGTTGCCTTACGCAACAAAAGTATAATCCAGCTCTATCGTGCAGGAATTCTAGACAGTCGTTAGCGACATAATGGTATATTGACTCTACGAGTTCCTCACATCCTCACAGCTGGCCCGAAGATTTGTTTCAAGATTGAAATCGAACCCTGACCCTTCAAAGTGAAGAGGGAATCCCTGGGTATCTTGAAGAGGCGTAAGTCAAGACCAGCGTTGTCTGATGCTTCTGAAGAGCAATGTTATCCAACGGCCCAAGGAATCACGACCACTTGCAAAGCAATGCTATGGGTCAGTGTGCCTTAGTTCCAGGGCTTGTAAACTTGTTCAGAAACGTCACGAAGATCGTGTGGGCAGATGCTGGTGCCAAAAATGTGAAGTAAAGATGTCGTTAAGCGGACTCTCCATCGGGAAGAAAAGCCAGCATGCATGGATGTAGAAGAGGGAGAGTGTTGACGAGGTGAGAAGGAAGTACCCACTATCATAGTAATAAGGACATAGTTGAGACACTGACTCCTCAGGCTCATTCAAATACCCCATTTTGAATTTCGCACGAAAGCCCAACGACCCAGCAGCAAACACGCAATAAGTTGAAGACACTTTGAACAAGAAGTCGAGAGAGACGGAGCTCCAGTACGCATAGGTCAGGGCTAGGAACAGCTGAGCTGGTTTCAGTGCCCACGGAATATCTGAACTTCAATGTCAATATAATATTCACTGACACGCTGAGAAAAGAATGAAATCGAGCAAGGACAAAACATCACATCTATCTCATTAGAGCTATTTCATTGGCCAGCATAATCGGATTGAGGTATATGTAGTCAGTTCGTATTTTTGCCTCCTGTCAGGGTGGCTCCTATTTTAATGGATTGGGCCCGAGCGTGAGATTGCATCCTGTCGCCGATTGATGGAAGTGATTCAATTCTTTCTTACTTGTTGCCCCATGTCACTGACCGAGACTGCCATGCCAAACACCGACACTAATCAGGTTCAACGTGGATTGAGGCTCCTAGCCTTAGGTATGCTTATCCCACTATAACACATGGTTTTCAGCAACATTGGATTGATATCTAGATGACGGTGGCATCCGTGGAATGTCCATGCTTGTTATTCTTCAGGAAATCATGCACCGGCTCAAGCACCTGGAGAACAGGGAATCTGTGCCCAAGCCCTGTGAGTATTTTGATATAATTGGTGGTGTTGGAACAGGCAGGTATGTTCCCCTGTTTATCAGTATTCAATTGAATGGATATTCACATATATTAGTGGGATTGCATTGATGCTTGGTCGACTTCAGATGCCCATTGACTTGGCTATAGAGAAATATGTTGACTTCAGTAAGAAGGTCTATTCTGACATCAAGAAATTCACTACAGGGCCAGAGAAGTTTAAGGCCTCCACCTTTGTCTCTGGAATGGAAGACATCTTGAGGTCTGGTGGATATTCAGTAGATGTCTTGATGCAAGAAGACAATCTCCCTTGCAAAAGGTATTTGAGGGTTTTCCATTGACTTTATTTATGCTAATATTTGAGTTTTTTTTAAAGTTTTGTAATGGCTTTTCCACTTTCACACACGGCTCCTCACATATTCAGGACATATGGGGTAAGTCAAGGCTATGATTGCACTGTGGTGGAAGCTGCTCGTGCTACCACTGCCATTCCTGAGTTTTTCAAAGCCATCTCTATCAGTTTTGGAGGACTGAGTGACAGATTTACTGGTGCTTCTCTTGGGCATAATAATCCCACTAGCCTTGTTCTTCAGGAGGCTAAATTGGTGTTTGGTGTCACTCAATCAGTTGCATCCATTGTGAGCATAGGAGCAGGACACCCTCGTTATATTTCATGGAAGCCTACAAAGATTATCACTCAAAACTTGGTCAATATTCTATTGGATATATCTATGAACTGTGAAGCTTCTGTTGAAGACCAACATAAAGATTTGCTTGGAGTTTTTTACAGGTTGAATGTAGAACAAGGACTTTAGAAAATGGCTTTGGATGACTGGAACAGACTTGGAGAGATCAAAGCACATACTATGAATTATTTGCAGAATGCAGATATTACATATAAAGTGGATTCTCTTGTGAACACTTTGCATAATGGACTTCAGAAGGTTACTCTTGGAATTTTGAGTATGTAGTTTGTTTGCTTGAAATTACAGTCTTTCTAATATTCATTAGCTGCACCCAGTGCTACCATGAAAGAAATAACCATACATTCTGAAAGAAGCAACAAAGCCATGGCAAATCAAAGGAGACTGAAAAGTCTCAAAAAGCTGAAAATCTTGGAAGGTAGGTCTTACAGGCTCAGACAGAAGCATTTGAGAGCAGCCATCCTGGCATCATTGAAGCTATAGCCAATTCCTGCTCAGATCTAATACTCCAATTACCCTCTTCAAACCCTGAATTGCCACCTACTTTCACAAATACACCATTAAATGCACCAACCTTATCAAACAACCCTCTAAAAAGAGTCCAAGCATTGCTTGAAATTCTCTTTTCTAATCAACAACATTACCAGCATCTTTTGTCTTGTACCAGAGGTGATGCACAACATATTCTTGACACCTTTCAATTGGTAAATACTTTAAGCTGATTCTGGGTGAATACATTGCTAACTGTTGTCACTTTTTTAAAAGCTATTGGACACAGAGAGCTATGATGATCACACACAATTAATTGCTGCCATACAAAGATTATCAGGGAAAACAGAGCTTTATCCAAGCTGTTTCTTCTTAAATGGATCTTTGCCAACTGTTGAAAACATACCAGTTGCATCAGGAAGCTTTGCTGATATCTATAAGCTGGATTTCCGAGGAAAAATAATGTGCTTCAAGGTCATAAGATTTTCACAACAGTCACAAGTTGAGCATATAGCAAAGGTTTGTACACACATAAATTGTTTGAAGAAATGGATGCTAATTCAAAAGCTAAGGTATATGCAAGAGAGACAATTGTCTGGAGCCAATTATCACACCCTAACATTCTTCCTTTTTATGGGCTGTACCAGAAGTTTCAATCACGACTCTCACTTGTTTCATACTGGGCAAGTAATGGAAATCTTAAAGATTATTTATTAAAAAATCCAGGTGCAAATCAAATTCTCCTTGTGAGTAGTTACTTATCTCTGATTATACATACATATTGAGTTTATTGACTTGGCCTTATTTAAATTTAGTGCTTGGATACAGCAGCTGGTGTTCAATATCTGCACAGCAATTACATTGTTCATGGAGACTTGAAAGGAGTGAGTCAAGTTCTTACTTATCTTGAAATAATAAGCCTCATTTGTACTCTCAAGATCAATGTCTTAATTGATAGCTCAGAGAGAGCTATTCTAGGCGATTTTGGTCTATCTGGTGTGACTGATCCAAAAATACTTGAATGGACCTCCCAATCAACAATGGCTTCCAGAGGAGGCACTGTGCGATGGCAAGCTCCAGAATTATTTGAAACTGAAGACAAGGTGGACAAAATTTGCAATAGCAAAGAAAGTGATGTCTATGCCTGGGCATGTGTTTGTTATGAAGCAAGTATTTAATACATTGATATTATTGAAAATGAACTTGATATCTTTTGTAGATTGTTACTGGATACCTTCCATTTTATGAAATGACAAACCCAATAACCATCATGATGAAGAAGACTATACATCATGCTACACCTTCACAGCCTCACAAGGATGATCCTGCTTGGCTTGAATATGGATTGAATGACCATATCTGGAATGTAATGGAGGATTGTTGGAAGTACACACCATCAAACCGTCCAGATATGACAGCAGTCATCTCTAGGCTTAACCTTGAAAAACCATTTGATCCTCGTCCTTCAGGAGACTGGGAGCAGAACGCTCCAAGGCATTTCCGGAACGCACAAGATGTAAATCTTTCAGGAAACATGTTGCTGTTTTGGGAAAGGTTTGGAGACCTCTTGATAAAAATTGTACCTGGAATTACAAAGGAATTATAAAAACAAACAATGATTTGGTATAATATTTATAACTCTCATGCATCTACAAATGTATTACATATCTTGGAATAGATAAGCTATTTTATAATATGCTCTTTCAGCATATAGACCTTTCAGCCATGCATGATCTGACTCATTTTTGTTCTAAGCAATGCTTCCCGGCCCCAGCTAACCTCTTCCAACATATACAGACCATTCAGCCATGAACGACTCCGACAGTTCACAGAGATACTATGTTGACCTCAAATCTTTTCATGGATGATGGCATGTTCCCCATAATTCTTTTGTGTTTCGTCTACTCATAATAAGAGATGAAGTAAACCTTCAATAAATATTGTCCTTGCATCAGAATCTGCAGTAAATGATAACTCCATGGTTGTCACCGTCGTGCACAAGTATGGATATGTGTCAATCAACTTTGAATAGCCTAAACAATTCTTTGGTAGGTGACCACAATGGTAAACTACAAAATAACTCAAATGTCAAAGCCCAACAAACTCCCTTAATTAGGACCAATAAACTGATACAATATCCGTCTAACAAAACCCGACAAATGCTGTGGATCATTCTGATATGCACTCTATAATCAACCTATCAACATCATCGACAAAACAGAACAGAGGAAAACAAACTCATACCATAACCATCGCCATCCCCAAAGCCGTAAGCTAACCAATCCATTATCAACATGTATATCCACACACAAAAAACACAAAAGAACGCACCGCTGACTCGCCCCAGTTCCCCGTCCTAAACACCCACCCTTTTCCTCGCAACATTACCCACACACTCTCCAGCCCCTTCGGAAGAACATACATCGCTAACTCCCCACGCCTGCGCTTCTCCTCCACGAACAACGCAAGGCCCGCCATGAATCCGGGCACCCAGAACGACGCCTTGGATATGAGAGCCTCGACGAGTGGAATAGGCACACCGGCGAGCGGGTTTGTAGACTTGGTCAGTCGAAGGAGGGTCAAGTACTTGTGGAGCTTGTGTTTGTAGCAGTATATGGCTGATAGCGTCGGAAATAAGTCAGACGAAACAAGGTTTCGTGGAGATGAAATTTTGCCTGAGGTACGCACTTTGATAAATCACAACGAAAACACCGAGGAAAGCTGAGCTTCTTATGCTTCCCAAGCCGGCTCTGACGAGTACCTTGCCCGGATCCTGCGCGAACGCTTTACGTTTGAACAATACGGCGGGTACGAAGTGCAGTGCTCCGTAGATAGGTAACATCCATTTGAACACTGCGAAGAATCGGTCGAGGGGGACGGAGCTGCAGTGTGTGAGGGCGGGGTGGACGGCGGAGCAGGGCGCGTAGTTGGGGAAGTATTCTAGAGGACTGGTAGGCGAAGGCGGGGCGAGGAGTTGGGAGCGGAGCGTGAGGAGGTCGGTTAGATTTGTCGGAGTTATGTCCTGAGATGATACGGAGAGGGTGAGTGGTGTAAAAATGAGAGGGGAAACCATACGTACGGGGAGAGCGGTTATCTTGTCGAGGTCTCCAGGGTCAAAGGTACCTTGTCGAACGAGGCTAAGGTTCATCTTGACGCATTCCTTAGGCACTTTGGCAGCTTCACCAATCCTAAAGAGGTTGGGTTGAGTGAAATTTATAAATTGGTGGTACGGAAGCGACGTACCAAGTTGTGTATGAACGTGGAAGGGTGTCGGGCCGAAGCAAGAACCCATAGAGAATTTGGCCACAACTATGAGTATGGTCAGGGTAATCTTCAAGAAGAAAAATTGGCAATCTTACGCCAGGCAGAAGACAAGAACATCTCCGTGAGGAACGCGGATGTTTCGTTTGGTCGTGTACGCGTTATATGATCCCTGTAGGCCACTAGCAAACAGAATCAGTGAGAGCTCAAAAACAAACAGGAAATCCGACTCACCGCACGAACAGCTGTTGCGCAATAACGCCTCTTCTTCCTCTCTTCTCCCACAAGATCGCAAGACCACCAGCAATCGCACCGGCTAGTGCAGCATGCCATCTCCTCGTCTTCTTCCTAATCAACACGAGTTGGGCGTTGGTACTCAACGATAGACGCGCACTCCGCTTCTTGAGAGGTACGCGAAGCAAGGTGGTGGGGCGTTCAGCGGTCGGACCTGCGTTCACTTCTTCCACGTCGGTCAGGAATGGTGTTTCGGACGAGTCGCCGGCACTTAGAATGGGGAGAGGCTTCGGTGTTGGAAGATTCAAGGCTGGAATTAGGAGAGGGAGAGCATTGAGTAAAAACTTGTAGATTGAAGTGAATGTTCCTAAATACGAGTCAGCAACTTGACACAGATGATTCTCTGTGTAACACACCGAGCATAAGCCCAAAACGCACAGTATCTATCCCAAAAACTGCATGTCTAACAACAGGTAGACGAATATCCCTTCAGACACGTTGTATTAGCCTTTGAACCACACAAAACAAGATCCCTGCTCACCGAGGCACTTTGTGTATCCTCACCAGGACCAGAACGAGATTTATACACGCTCGAATGCTCGCAGCAAGCGTTCCGGACCCTAAACGGCGTTTCTCGTAAGTACTCTGTCGACACAATCATCCGGCTCACTAACGGAGTCCCCCTGCTGCTGCATGTTCCAAACACGCTCTGAGCGTCGGCACCTCAGCCACAGGCTCACCCCGGTCCCTCCAGATGATCTTCCTTGCCTCTCTTAGTCTCTCGTGGTGATTGGCAAGCGCCACGAGGTTCTCGAAGGAGGCCATGGCACGCCGCGGAGTGAACTGAATAACTTCGCTAGCCTGCGGCGGCGGCGTGTCTGTTTCTGCTGGCGTCGAGGACCCGGTGATGGGTGTTGGGGACTCGGAGTCCATTGGCAGAGACAGTGTGGGGTAGGACACGCAGTCAATGTTTTGGGTTGAACCCAGACGGTTGCTTCACGAATAGATCAAAATGGAGATCACCAGATAGATCCGTTTCTCGGATCCAGGGTCGCTGTTGGCCAATTGCATCCGTCGCATTGCATGGGTTGATTAGATACAAGGCTGATCTTATCAGTACCATTTATTATTTATTCGTTTTATTTTTGCAATCAGCATCAAGCCCAATGGATCGTTCCAATGGGATAATTTACTCCTTACGGGAAGTGTCATCCACTCCCAATCGCTTGGCACCGAAGGTTGGGATGGAAACTGTTGGATTTCTAGAGGAGATATTGGTGTTGTTCGGTTGACCCGCTTGCCAGGCCGTACCTCACTACCGACCGAGGATGCCAGTCTTCGAGACTTCGTTGACTGGGACCTGCAACTCACAGGGCGATTTTCAGCCATGACCTTGAATCCGGGAACGTGGTTTTTTTTGCTCTACGTGGGACGAGGCGCAGAGGCGGTCAATGGCAGTACGTGCCCTCCGTGCATTGCTTCCACGTCATCTGAAACTGTATATATACATCGTCTTCTACAGAACTTTGAAGTACTATGACGGTGCTCCTGCGCTTATCACACAATCCCTCTGCTCCAGCCCCAACCTTTGATACCCTCGCCATCTGTGCCACTACGACGTCGTCAAGCCCCAAAACCACCAGCCGCCACAACTTTCTAGCTCGATCTGATGATCCACCAACGATGGATCTATAAAACTGGAAGACGTCTATGTAGCTGGGGAAGTAAATTTATGGTGTACTTGTGCTTTTTAAATTGGAGCGGTTGAGTTGGGTACCAACTGTAATCCAGAGCCCCAAGAGTCACCGGCTCCTCGCACTCCTAGAATTTCCATAGGCACACCCTGGGACTTGCAAGGACGCACTCGACATCCACAACACAACCTAGGGGGCAGGCGGAACGATAGAGCATGGCGTAGGGAAAGGGGAGTTATGAGCCATGAGTGGCAAGCGAGGATTTGAATGGTTCTCTGACGTCCTGGCTGGCGGATATTGCCGGTAGCTTTATTGACGATGTGTACTGCAGACGAAGCCCTGCTAACCTCAATGTTGAAAAATAGAAAGCGTAGTTTTCGACAACCAAATGAAAATTCGGCAAATTTTCCAAGTTTCTGGGATATCCGGGTCGCGTGCACAACAGCCTGAATTTCGACTAAAGTCAATGACAATGTCAAGTGTGTTCTGAAGACATATGTGCCGAAGGAGAGGAGGGACTGTGTACGTGGACGAAGATGAGGCAAGATAATGATCGGCTGGTAAATAAGAATTTATCAAAACTTGTTTTTTTTCGACGACTAGCGTCTGCGCTCTTGTCCTCCTGGTACTTACAGCAGGAGCTTCCGCTTGACTTTGTCACTGATGACTCGTATTACTCTGCGAGGCTAAGCTCGCAGACCATTTCACGGAAATCACTGGAGCACAACTGCAGTCATCCTTCGAATATTCAACAAAATCTGTCTCACTAGCAAATACGTTTACCCTAGTAGTAACAACACATCCTCTCTGTTGTTTTTTTTTCAGCCCAAGTCTGGGGACCTCTTACGCCGAGGGAGCTCTTCGACTCGACTCGATCCGAGTCATCGAGTGACTATCCTCGACGATCGTGTTTCGTTTTCGAATTGAAACCCTGTTTTTGGCCAGTCCCACTTTTTTCACCCTCTCATCAGCTTGAAATCCGCTGAGCGGCTGCCAGTATTACTTTGTCAATTGACCCCGGAGTTTCCGTAAGTTATCTCTCCAATTTCTTGCAGCAAAAAAAAAAAAGAATTCACTAAAATTCTTTGTCCTTACAGAGCAAAATTGATATCTGATTCTGAATATTTGAACAAGGAGGATCCCGTTCTTATAGTGATCGACTTAATGTTGTTTCGAGTTTTCTCTAAGGGATCGAGAATAATAATCATTATATCTTGTTCACTCACCTCTCGGGGCCTTCTTTGGTTCTTGCACATGATTCCATACCTGCCGCATATCCCTCAATTCAATGGCTTAAATGCTATCGATACCAAACCAATATAATGGCAGAGGCCCGAGCGTGGGATCGCATCCTGTCACCAAATCGATGGAAGTGATACAACGCTTTCCTTCCCCTTTCCCATCGAGCCTTCACTATAACTGGCCCAGATCGCAATGCAGAACACCGATACCAGCCAAAT
>JABAKA010008163.1:0-10839 GCA_018857285.1 Termitomyces sp. Mi166#008 | reverse complement strand
ATGTTAGTACATCTGTTTTACCTATGATTACCGAGGAAGATGAGAATGACACAGCTTTCCACCTTTATGAATCTGACAACCTGTCTCTATATTTTGCCCTTGTGAGCTCTGCAGATCCACTAGTCCTGGCCTCTATCTTGATGAGGTTCAATGCCATTCTGGACTCAGGATGTACAACTCACATTATTTGTGATCATCACTGTTTCTGGTCCTATGACCTCAAACTTGCAGTGCCTGTTGAAACCATGAACTGTAGAACACTTTCTATCCTGACCTGAGGTGAATGTTGTTTTCAGGCACATGTTAATGGGCAGAACATTATTCTCATCCTAAAGGACTCCTTACATGCACCTGACATACCAATCAATCTTCTTTCTGTTGGGTCTATAGTCGAACATAGTTTGGATGTTCATTTTACCAAGAATGCCACATCCATTTTCCTTTCCAAATCTTCCTTATGCTTTAGGGGCAAATCTGTCAATGCTTCTGTCCATAATCATCTCTCTTTCCTTTACTGTGACTTTGTTCTACTGGACTTTACTTTTCCACTATCTTTTCCTGCAATCTCTGTTCCAACTACTTCTTTTCCTTGCATGGATGTTATGTCAGCTCTATGGCATCATTGTATGGGTCATCCCTCCTGGAATACTGTTCGTGCCATCCTCATTAAGAACTATGCTTCTGGATTGACTATACTTGGCCTTTCACCAATGACCATTGCATTCTGTGTATTGTTGATAAATAGCCTGCTTGTCCTTTCAATCATCATCAGCAATGTGCAGAGAAAGTCTGTGATTTGCTTCATATGGACTCTTGTGATCCCTTTCCTATGCAGTTTTCAAATGGCCATACAAACTATTTCCATTTTATATTGGATGATTTCTTGAACCTGGGTGATACTGCTCTGCTCTCATCTAAGGCCCATGCTGTGAAGCATTTCAAAATGGTTCAGGCTCAATTGGAGTTGAAGTCAGGAAACAGTATTCAAATGGTCCAGTGTGATGGTGCAAAGGAGTTTGTAGTGAGTGCATTGCATGATCATCTCAACTCTTCAGATATTGTGTTACAATCACTGGTGGCTTATGCACACCAGCAAAATGGGAAAGCTGAACATTATGTCCATACTATTGTAGACACAGCAGTCTTTGAGGGCTGAATTCAGTCTCCCTTTGTCATTTTTGAGTGATGCTATTTTGACAGCTCAATATCTTCATAATTGCCTTCTGACTTCAACATTGCCAGCACTCACCACACCTTATGAGCTTGTTGAGGGTGTTAGGCCTGACTTATCTCATCTTAGGTCTGGAGTTGCCAGTGTTTTGTCCTTCATCCTCCTGAAACTCATTCTAAAGGTGACACTAGGCATTTTGAGGCAATTTTTGTAGATTATGAGGAAGGATTGTCAGGTTGGTGGGTGAGGGATCTTAACAGTCAATATTTCTTTTCATGAGATGTTGTGTTCAACAAGAATGTTCAGGGTCACTTGCGTCCACATTTGGTTTCTGAAGAGCACACTGGGTCACCAGCTCTGGATGATTTTTCATCTGTTTCCCCCATCAATTCCTTGGATCCTCCTCCTTCCAACATTTCACTGGCTTAACCACTTGAGATGTTCAACTTACTGATGCTGGTTGTGCTTACCTCAAAGGTGTTGCCCAACATAATAATTGTCTTGTTTGTCTTTGAGCAGATTGTCAGACCAGGCTTGGCTCTCATCAGGGACTCTCTGCTATACTTGACATCAATGCCTTGTTGGTAGCAGCCACTTTTTTCACTGATGTTGATGATCTTGCTAGTTTTGAGTGTTTGGCTATTAACAACTACAAGGCATATGCTTCTTTTGGTCCTGATATGCTTCATCTTTGGCCTCCACATAATTACAATCTGGATAAAGCTCCTAAAAATTACTATGAGGCAACACATTGTAGTGATGCAGCAGTTTGGCAGGTGGCAATGGAACAGGAAGTTGTGAGTCTTTGTCAGCAAAAAGTGTTTGTTCCAGCTACCTTACCTTCTGAACAGAAAGCACTTGGTGTATGGTGGGTATATGCATACAAACTTAACTCTCATGGTTTGATTATTTGAGGGATGGAGAAGGCATGTCTTGTGGCTCAGGGATTTAGCCAATGGCCTGAAGACTATGGAACAACTTACACTCCTGTGGCAAAAATGACGAGCATACAAATTACCCTTGCTTATGCTGCTTTGCATGATCTTGAGGTCTTCACATTTGATGTGAAAACTGCTTTTCTGAATATTCTGTTATCTCATGAGCTTTATTGCAAACAGATTTCAGGTTTTGCTACTTTGGATCCTAAGTAAGTTAATTGAGTATTGCATGTGCTATATGGACTCAAACAGGCATTGCATGAGTGGTATGAAGTTATTTAGAAGGAGCTGGAGTCATATGGGCTTACCAGGTGTGAGGTTGATCATGCTGTGTTCTTTGGCCAGTTTTCTTCCCCACCAGACCCATTAATTCCTATGCCCAATGATGGACAGGACCTTTTCATCATCATATGTGACCATGTGGATGATGGTCTGAACACAACAAACTTGAAGGCATTATATAATTGGATAATAGCACAAATGCAGAAACAATTTGAGGTCAAGGACTCTGAAGTGATGGATCTCTACTTGGGGATACAAATTGACTGGGACAGGGCCCAGAGGAAACTCTAGCTTTTGCAGAAGGGTTATATCTTGGACTTGCTCACCACTTATCATCTTCTTGACACTGCACCACTTTCCCTGCCTTTGGCTAGCAAAATTGAGAATCTTCAGGAACCCTCTGCAAATGCACTTTCTGATATCACAGATGATGATGTCAAGCTACATTACCAGAGCCTAGTTGGATCAATCCTTTATCTCAGTCTTTGCACTCAACCTGATCTTGCATTCACAGAAATGTCTTTGGGCCAATACAATTCTAATCCTTCTCAGAAGCACCTCTTAGTAGCTAAGCATGTTCTTCATTACTTATCTGGCACATGTGATTTTGCCCTGAAATACATTTTCTCCTGGCCAAACTCAAATCCAACTGCTCATTTGCTCTTACCAACAGATTTTGGTGCAGTCGATGCAGACTGGGCTTCTGACCCTACCACTCACCACAGCATTTCAGGCTATGCTTTCTTTGTTTACTCAAGTCTAGTCTCTTGGTCCTCTGTCAAACAATGAACAGTTGCTCTTTCATCCACCGAGGCCAAGTATATGTCAATGTTCCATGCAATGTGTGAAGGCATTTCTATTCATTATTTTCTGACATCTCTTGATCTTCTGGTTCCTCAATCTTTTCCTATTTACTGTGATAACAAGGTAGCAGACATCCTCACCAAATCATTAGGAAAGGAGCTACACTACTAGTTTCTGACTGCCCTAGGCATTGTCACTCGCTCTTAAGCTTTTCATTTCCATTTCACCACTGATGGAGTTGTGTTGGATGGATAGTCCAGATTAAGTCAGTGGGCTCATGGTCACGTGTGGTTTAGTTCATAGACACATTGACGTGGCACACAATCCTCAGTTGTTCTTCCTCACTGCGACGGACACTGAGGATGTGAGTGACCACAGGTTTTTCTTTTCATTTGCACTGTACTGATATCTACGCATAGTCCTTTCCTGTCACATAGGTACAACCAATCAAAGTTGTTCTTCCTCACTGTGATGGACACTGAGGATTCTTTTCCTGTCATGTAGGCTCTCAGTCCAGGTCTGGCACCAATCCAATGTATACATGTCCACCTTCATATGTCCAGGTGGTCATTCAATTACCAGGAATGTATTTATGTTGAAATCTTGCCAACTGGTGTTGCTTGACAGTAACAATCATTCCATTCAACAATGTACCTAATAGATGATCACTCACTCACTGAGTGCCAACGTCATATGTGCTCAAACAGGCTCCAGCAAATTTGTCAAACTGGTGAATGCAGCTCCAGTGTTGGTTTTCAATATATCCTATGTATATATTAGTAAAGACAGTTGTCTTGATGTGCTAACACAAGATTACTGCGACACATGGCAATGCTATATTCTCAAAGGTGGTATCATATATTTCAGAGACAACCAATTTTACTAGCCACTTCATAGATGAATCGCTCATTGTACGCTTTCATGATGGTTTGACTACAGGGTATTGCATGATGCATGAGCCGCTGGAATTAGACAGCGTGGACATGAGGACGTGCAGAGGCAGACGTTCAAGTATACAAAAAAATTAATTGTATTGTATTAGCATAAATGATATAATATTCGTAAGCGTTGGGATACACGGTCGAGTACCGATTATGCAGATCTCGGTCACGGTAACACGTTGCAACGGGTTACCAGATCTACGGGTCCAACTCAATTACCCCGAGCGCCATTATCAACGGCACGCACGGGATCTTCATTTCAAGGTCCGTAAAAATCGGAAATGGTTACTTAGCTAAAGAAATCTGTGCGTCGGCCCGCGGGAAACGCAGGTTCATTTCTCTTGTAGTCCCAAGTCTGACCTCTATCCCCATTGCTATCCTTATCAACACGACGGATTAGGATCTTTTTGAGATAGTTATGTCACTATCCATTTTAGTGGTGCAGCGGTTTCTTGTCAAGGTCATCTGCCTGTTGCTCTTGGGGGGAAACCAAAAGAAAACCCGGTTCTTTATCGGCATGAGAAGGGAAGCTCTTCCTGGTTCAAGTATTCGGCATCCCGAAGTAATGAACATTTTAGCCTGTCTGAATTCTGTAGGCGAATGCATTCTGGGTATTGCATACATACCTGGAGGATGCAATTTTAACATCTCGACTTTTACGCCATTAGACAAGGAGGGAGGTTTTTCTCTTCAGTGTTGTATCTGTACAAGCGGATGACATCAAGTGAATTTCGTGGCTCGATTCGCCCATTGATGGGGGGGGGGGAGAATCGCATCGAGCATGCGGGAGCGCGGCTGAGTCTAAAAAAACGCCTCTCCTGTCCTATTTCTTCTTACCCATCCACTGGAAGATAGAACCCTCGCTATGCCTCTAACGGCACTTATTTCGCATTCACCGTCTTTGGCTTTTCTGGCAGCAGCTGTTGTTGTTGCGCTAGTAGCTGCTCCCGCACTGCGAATCTTGTTCCTTAATACTAGGTCCTCTGGCCCTATTCGCGATCTCAATGGGATCTCCTTTCTGGTGGCTTGGTCGTTTTTCACGAAGAGATACGATTTCATGTGGTCCAACTTTAAGAAGACCGGAGCAAAGATGTTTCGTTTCCGCGTTCTAAATGTACGGCGTCTTGTTTTTTTTTGAAACAGGAAGGTTCCCTCACGATTGGCAGCATACCGTCGTCGCTCTTTCCGGAGACACCGCTCGTAAATTTTTCTATAATGAGCAAGGCCTGGACCTTATTGAAGGTTATCGCATGTTGATGGGCGGCATTCCTGAGCTGAGCGATGTTACGGCCGAGCCGGAACAAATGGACGTCTCGGCCTCCTTGAAAACTTTGTACAATCTTTTGAGGAAAGAGAGAATCAACCAATGTGAGCGAGACGTATTGATAACGAACGAATCTAATATTGATTTTAGTCCTTCCTACTCTCCTCGAGGACGTTCAACGACGCATGGAGGATTGGGGCAAAGAAGGGGTTCTGAATCCTTTCAAAGAAGTTTACGAAGTGAGTAGAATCATAGATATGGAACTCGTGTTGATTCCGTCGCTTGCAGCTCATCTTTCAGACGACTGTACGAGTGGCAACTTGTCGCGAACTCTCGGAGAACAAAAAAGTCGTTTCCCAGCTCGATCATTGTTACTGGACTCTTGAGAAAAGTGCTACCCCCTTTGCGCTCCTATTCCCATCGTTGCCCTGTCCTGCCAAGAAGGCGAAGCAAGAAACGACTCGGAAAATGTACGATATTCTCTCTGGATATGTGAATCTTCGTCGCAATGCGACAGAACAGACCACCGATGCAATCGATGTTCTCATCGCCGGGGGCGATTCCGACGATGCAATAATTGGCGTAAATGACTTTTTTTTTTTTTTTTTACTTCACTTTTGTCGACATCACTGACATCTACGTAGTTTGTGCTACGTATTATCTTTGCAGGGGTAGCAAGTACGGGAATGAATGGTATGTAATCTATTATACGATTTCCTGTGCGCGTTGAATATCTCTCGATCCTAGTTTGCTGGAGTCTTCTTTACCTTGGTATGAATCCCGAATGGAAGGAGAAAGTTTATGCAGAAGTACAAAGGCTCCTGACCCACCACAGCGACGCGCTCCCTAGCCAACCCCTTCATCAACGTCTGGCAAGTATCTCAATCTCAGCCTGGGAGAACGAGATGCCTGTATTGGACTCTGTGATTCGATAAACCCTTCGTATCATTGGAGCCCAGACGTTTTTGCGTCGGAATCTGGGTAAAGATATGGAAATCGAAGGAGCGACGATCAGGAGAGGGGAATTCGTGGCGTTCTCTGGTGCTGATGTTCATCATGATCCAGAGATATACCCTGAGCCTCTTTTATTTGATCCTGGTCGATATGACGAGGGACGCGCGGAAGACAAGAAAGTCCCGCTTGGATATGTGGCATGGGGAGCTGGTAAGAGGCCCTCTTATTATCGAGGGACGCAGGTTTTATCAAATGTTTCCAGGGCGTCATCCTTGCGCTGGAATGCGAATTGCCAGCCTTGAAATCAAGTTGGTGCTTGCCCTCATCTTCGCGGGGTACAATTTTGAAATTGTCAACGCTGCTGGAAAATTGCCGTCTGTAATTCCTCGACAAGATAAGAACGATATTCAAAGGGTCAGTTATCCCTCATCAATTCTGCCTCTTATATTGTTTATAAGATGATGGCAGGCTCGACCGTTGGGCGAACCTTGTTTCTTGAAATTCAAGCGAGTCGTGGAGTGAAGGAGAAGATATAATGGATGATTCACTGTATCATATGCACTGGCCAGGGCTTATGGATTCCATTCCACGTTTTGTCCCTAGTACTGTACACCAAGGTTTCAACTCTGCAACGTGAATGGCAGGTACTCACGCTTTCTGACGATTGGAATCAGACTTTTGGTAATCTCATACCTTCCTCTGATAATCGAGAGATCGAGTATTACGTTTGGGTGTGCGATTAGGCCTCTGAAAAGCATCTTCATATCCCCTATTGAACTCGTGCTCGTGGATGTACATAGCGAGCCGAGCCGAGCCGAGCCGATTGTCGGTGTCGAGGGCCGGGCGGGGGATAAGAAGGTCTTGCTTGGATTTGGATTTGTTTTTGCTGGTAGTAGAGATGAGGGGGTTTGTTTGGACGGTTACGGCGCTGTTGTCTTCGGCGAGCTCGCGACATGTTCCGAGGCTGACTGCAAGTTGGAAGGTGAGCTGTATGTGGTGGCTTAGCGGTAACGAAAGCCAAGGACTTGGGTCCGACCTCACTTTGAAGATTTCCTCGGATGGAGTTATCGTCCCTTCTTTACCCCCAACTTTCTGCGTATCGCTGGACATCCTTAAGAAGAATCGGAAGCTCTGACAACCCATCTACAAGTGATGAGGCATACGCGGATATCTGGATTTGAATCGGATCAGTTCTTGCCACATCACGCGCGACTGGGCATGGACCTCCATCATCGACGGTCTAGCAAGGGCGAAGACGAAAACATTGTCCTCGTAGCCCGACCTATGGAAGCCAAAGTAGAGCCGGTCGTCTCTGCTCCTCCGCCTCCCCGCAACCGCGTCGTGTCGTCGCCGACGTCAGACCAGCAGCGCGGCCATGCCCGGACGCGCTCCATCTCTGCCTTTGCACCGTCTGTCCACTCGCCCCTTGCATCGTCGTTCCCTGCTCCCGTCGACTCCAGACGCCACGCCCGCATCCACTCCCGCAACCTCTCCGTCTTTTTCCCCCGGCCCGCCTCCCTCCCTACAGCCTCCATAGCCGAAGACGGCGCACAGGAGCTCGAGATTCCAGTCTCCCTCGTCCCCTCAGACGGCGCACAGGAGCTCGAGATTCCAGTCTCCCTCGTCCCCTCTGCGATTCCAGTCTCCATCCCCGCCCACCGCTCTCGTCGTAGCGCCCGCGGCGGCAGCGCACCACCCGCCCCTCTCGGCGTAGGCTTCACATTCGGCGGACGCCCACCCTCCAGCGCCGCCCCCACCCCCACCTCCGACCTGTCCCCCCCAACGCCCTTGACGTCCTCGCGCAGGGGCCACCACCACAAACACTCCATGTCCCACTCCTTTTTTTCC
This sequence comes from Termitomyces sp. Mi166#008, assembly GCA_018857285.1. Taxonomy (NCBI): domain Eukaryota; kingdom Fungi; phylum Basidiomycota; class Agaricomycetes; order Agaricales; family Lyophyllaceae; genus Termitomyces; species Termitomyces sp. Mi166#008. Next base: position 2,637 of record JABAKA010008163.1, on the reverse strand, counting down.
TTTCTCGAGCCGGGATCTACAACGACGACGCCTGAACACCCCCATCTCGAGCAGCTCCATACACAGCCCACACCCATGCCCCTATCGCCCTGGGCACCCATCTCTGCGTTCCCCCTCTCCGCTCGGTCTACGAGCCCTGGCTCTGGGTTCCCACCACACACCCCCATATCAGCCAACGGGCACTCTTTCCCCCCCACCCCCGACGACAAGGAAGAAGAAGACTGGGACACCCCACCAAGCGCAGTGCTCTTTGGTCTCGCCCAGTTTGTGCTCGGCGCGTGGCTCTGGGTATCCGGACAGCAGATCGGGTCGTTGTCCGTCACGGGACTGGGGTACTGGGTCGTCTTTGATGCGTTTGGAGTCGGGCTCTGGGGTGCTGTGCGGAGGTGGTGGCCAGACCGTGATTTGAGAGCCGGGGAGACGGAGACGCCGATGGATAGAGAGAGGAGAGTCGTTCGGAGACCTTTTGGGTGAGTTTTTTCTGCTTGAAACGACTCGACGCGGGTTGAATCGTGTTGTAGGATCGCACCTGTGAAGACGGTGTTGATGTTTGGACAGGCGGTGTACCTCTTGTTTTCGTCCGTGTATGTGTGTAAAGAGACGCTTGAGCATCTTTTGCTCAGTGCTGGGAATGTCGATGGGCATCATCATCACCATGGGGACGAGGATGAGGGTATAATCGGGTGCGTTTCTCTCCCGCATAAAATGTCCCCATTTTCTTATTTTTATTTAGAATCGAGTTCCCGGTCTTGTTGGCGTGCATCACGTTCGTCTCTCTCATATGCACATCGCTATTCTACAAAAACAACTCGAGACTCGTGAGCGGTGCGTTTCCCCCCCCCTTCTTTCCCTCACCCTCAACCTCACCCTCCGCACAGTAACACGCACCCGTCTACCCCCTCTCCACACCCTCCTCCTCCTCCGCCAATCCAAGTCCCAACCACAACCACAGACACGCACCGCCGACATACTCTCAAACCCCTACATCCTCTCCCCTCTCACTTCCACAACATCAATCATACTCATCGCGCTCTTCGTCCCCACGTACGTGTGTCTTTTTCTTCTTCCCCATCCCCATCTCTCTCTCTCTCTCTCTCACACACACACACGCACAGCTCACACCACCGCCCGTCCGACCTCGTCCTCGCGGGTCTTATCACGGTATCGACGTTCATCCTTGCGTATAGGGCATGTACGGTTCTTGGGACTGTGCTGTTGCAGACTGCGCCGCCGCGCGGGGGGAGGGGTGGGAGGATCGAGAGGTTTTGGAGGGTTATGCGTGAGGTGCGTGCGCGCGCGCGTCGCGAATCCCTCACTTGCTCATCTTACTCGCTTGCTCATCTTACTCACTTCGTTCGTAGATCGAGAGACACCCGCATGTCATGCATCTTCCAGCCCCGCATATATGGGAGCTCGCGCCGCTCGCGCCGTCCTCTTCTGGGAAACCTACCGAGGACGCGGACGCGGACGCGGATGAGGCGCTGGTTGTGACGATGGAGCTGCATGTGCGGAGGGACGTGGGAGATGGGGATGTGATTGAGCTGACGAGGTGGGCGTGGGAGAGGTTTGTGGGTGCGTTGGGTGCGGGGGTGGGTGCGGGTGCGGGGAGAGGGAGGGGGGTGGAGGTTACGGTTGGGGTTGTTAGGGGTTGAGGGGATCCTGCGGGTTGGATATGGTCTGTTTTTTTTCTTTCGAAGGCTTGTTGTTATGAAATTGTTCAGTTGTTGGCTCATTCGTGCTTCTTAAGGGTCGTTTTTTAGTATCTTTTTTTGGAGATGGGGAAGGTGCGGGGGGTTGGGCATTGTTCTGGTTCTTGTCCTGTTCTTGATTTCGTTTCACTTGTGTTCGTTTGTTGCAATTGGAATTTCTTCGTGGGATTATTGTGTGCTATAAGATATCATGGGTGGAACTGTTAGTTGGACACTCTGTCTGACCTGTTTTTTTTTTTTTTTCGTTCATTGCGTTGCGGTTGCGTTCTGCTTGTAGCCGAGATGCCCCTACAAAGTTTTGTTCGCTTTGTTGGAATTCTTTAGTGAAACTTGACGTGTGCTATATAAGATTGTCAATTAACTGAGCCTACCCATGCGGACCCTAGGGCTCCGCGTTGTGTTGGAATTTATTTTTGTGGGATTTGTGTGTGTTATCAGATTGTCAAGTCATCGTGAGGTTAAACCATAATCACCTTCTATTGTTCGAGGCTGAGGGTATACAAAAATCATAGCTAATTCAATTCTTTGGTTGCAGGATTATTTCCAGAGGTGAGGGGAGGTGTAGGAGGTATGATATTCTGTTGTAAGTCGAGGTGCCCTGTGAATAAATTGTAGCCTCACCTTCAAAATCGATATGATTTTAGTAAATTTTGATTTTAGAGTTGTTCTTGGAGATTGGGAAGGCGTAGAAGCAGGATATTCTGTTGTAGCCAAAGTGCCCTGTAAAGAAATCATAGCCCCACCTTTGAAATTAATGTGATTTTTAGTGAATATAATAATAATGTGCTGCTGGAACTCACCTAGCTGTTCATCTTTTGTCAATTTATCGATTTGTCCTTTTACTGCTTGCTTGATGAAGATTTGAACATTCGAAGCCTGAGATTTGTAGGATAGATTCAATTTCTGTGCAGGAAAATCTCTCAACATC
>JABAKA010008162.1:0-18657 GCA_018857285.1 Termitomyces sp. Mi166#008 | reverse complement strand
CCGTGGCACCGAAAATTTTTCTTGATGAACGAGTTGAGATTGTAAAGCAGTAGTAGAGCCTAGAGTCTTTCGCCAATAGCAGAAGATTTAAAAAAATGTAGCCCTGGGGCTACGTAGAAGAACTTGTCTTGCAGTTCACGCAATAACTAAATCAGACCGCTGATCAGTATTTGACTAGTTACGTTGTGTTATACAAGAAAGTTATCTTAGCTAATACGATATTGGATCATAAATAATGTCACTCTATGTGACAACTTCCTAAAATGGTCATTGTAATGTAACGACCTGGTTACACCTTCAGAGTAGCTGTGTCAACTGCTGAGATGAAAGGATCCTAGGTGTCTGGCAGTAAAGTGAGTAATGTTATACTAATTCCTCATCACTTGTCTTTGATCCCAGGGCTGCAAGCTCTTCAACCAGCCCCTTGAGTATTTGAATGTGCTCTTCAATGTTTTTGCCATCCTTGCATTGCACACAGAACAACTTCTGGTGAAGTCACAATCCCTATGGCATTATGCACTTCATACATTGCTTTGAGCATGTCTCAGGCATCCATCGACATTGTCAAACCCACTATATACATCAGCAGAGCATCTCTGACATGTAGCTGTATGACTGATAGGGCCTTTCAGTCCTTTGACTTCCATGCCTTCTGTTCATCATCCTTTGTCTCATTGGCCAAGAACACAATGATGCCATCAACATAGTCAAGTAAGTCTAACTCCATCAAAATGTCAATCATTTTGATTTTCCATACTGCATAGTTCTCTGCCTTCGAGCATATTGATATAGTAGAGCAACAATGAGGATTCAGTTGACATTGAGGGTTATGGCAGTGGTAGTGAGATGCGAGAGTGGGTGAGCATTGAATGAAATAATATATGAGGTTGAGTTCAGTTGTGGTCAGGGCCCATAACCAGTTGAGCAGATAGACAAGATAGATTGAACTATATGTACAGTACTACAAGACCAACTTATATACTGTAGTATTGAAAGAAAGGCAGTGCTATGAGTAAGTAGAATGAAAACTTAAGAAAGCAAAAATTGTCCTGTATGATGTTGGTGTGGCTGAGCACTGATGGTCTTTGGTGACTCAGATTGCTGGTACATCTCCAACTAAATGCATTGCACATACCAGGCTCAATAGTGAAATTACTGTTTATCAGCAAACTGGCCTAAAAACTCAGCATTATGACCTCATTCAACAACACAGAAGCTACCCTTACTGCAGACAATGGCAAATTAGTTGCTACAGATAGTCTACTCCCTAGATGTGATCTCTATGCACTTGACTCTTCCGCTGACAATGCACTTAAAGTTCACACTGTGCCCAACTTGAAAACTTGGCATCTTAAACTTGGACATGCAAATTATCAGACCATCCTACAGATGACACATACAAGGATGATCAAAGGTATGCTCTCCTCTTTTCCTTCAAAACCTCCCAAGTGTAACCACTGTATCTTTGGCAAACAGACAAGGACACTGGTACCAAAGGAGAGAGAAGAAGAGGAGGGGCATAAGGTGTCAAGGAAGTTTAAGAAAATTTGGGTGGACCTTACAGGAAAGGCAGCTGTCTCATTCTGAACAGGGAATAATTATATTACAAATGTTGTTGATGACTACACAAACAAACCATGGTCTGTTCCATTAAAACAAAAAGACAATGGATTTGCTGAACTAAAGGTCTATAATTACATGGGAAAATGAGACTGGGCTTTGCCTGAAGATATTGCAAGTAGGGTGAGATGGTGAGTTCAACAGAGAAGAACATATAGCAGAGTACAAAGAGCAAGGAATAATCCTGGAGGTTGGTTGCCCTATATACTTCTGCCCACATTAGACAGGTAGAATGAATGCATCAAACTCTCATGGAAAAAGCTAGAGCAATGAGACTGGCAGCCAACTGTCCTCCATTTCTATGGGATCTATTTAACAGCAGCACACCTTCACAGAAAAACAAAAACATCAGCAGTTTGAGATGTGACACTGGATGAACTATGGTATGGAAACTAGCCAAACTACTCATACATCAAGGAAATAAGGTGCTGCATGTTTGTACTCATATAAAACAAGCACAATACAAAAATCTATAGACAGTCAATAGAATGTGTTCTAATCAGGTGTGATTCAAACTCAAAAGCCTACTAATGCTATGGTTGATCTGCCAAGAAAGTTTATAGCTTACACCATGTACAGTCTATAGAGAGCCATCACAATCTGCCAGTTCCAACACCCAATGAGCCAGCACAGGATGATAAAACTGACTTCCCAACCATGAGAGCCACAGACACACCTGTAGCATCAGCACCAGATGAAGAGGACAATAACTCATGGATGCCAGGATCCGTTCCAATAGAATCCAATATATTAGTGGCCAATGTACCTGCAGTCAATCTCAAATCAGCCTGACAGGTCCAAGGCCATTGATCTACCAGGACCATTACTCCCACAGAAAAAGCCAGCCAAGAAAACCATGGAGAAACTCAAATGGAGTGAGCAGTTAGAGTCAAAGGAAGCAGCAGAATGAGTAAGAGAGCAGAAATCAGAGCAAAGGAGAATCATTGAAGGATTGAAGGGCTAAGGCAAGTACAAGCTAATGACAACATCATTGTAGGGCGATTTTGATCAAGCACTGTCAGCACTTGATGTGATCAGGGACCCTACCAGACCTGGACTCTGAAGCTGATCCTGACACACTGAGGACATGGGAAGAGGCCAAGAATTCTCCAGATGGACCAAGGTGGGAGAAATCCTACCAGGAGGAACTTGACTTGCTGAAGGAGATGGGGGTATGGACACTCACTCCAAGGGAAGATGTGCCTTGAGGGCCATCAAATCCTGAAAGGCAGACCAGTATTTACAATCAAACAAGATGAAAGCAGGAAAATTACCAGATTCAAACACATCATGTGGTACAAAGTTTATGGTAAAAACTATACAAAAACCACCTCACCTACAGCATGCGCAGAATCCTGGAGGATATTGTTACACTTAGCAGCAACACTAGGGTGGGATGCCAATCAGATTGATGTTAAAACAGCATTCTTGAATGGGATTCTATGTGAGGAGTTCTAGAAGCTCATGGTGAGGAGTGTTGAGAGCTCACACATGGAGGCAACATGAGTATGGGTATGAGCCATTGGCCAGTAGAACACATATGGGTACGGGCTGTTGGCCTGGCCAGTAGAGCACAATGGTGAACACTCAGGGTCAGGACATGAACAAAGAGACAATGAATGGGACTTGGTATATATGTACAATACAGATACGAAGAACCCTCAGTCAATTGCACAAACAGACTGAGGGTGAGTTAAACACATTACTTACCTCACAGACACTGTACTCATAATATTTGTAGTCTTACTTATTTGTGCGTCGTATAGGTACGCACGAAATATACAGTCGATTGCACAAACAGACTGAGGACTTACTTATTTGTGTGTCATATAGACCTACCTTCTGACAGAGCTTGAAGAAGTTGGGCTTCATCATGTATGGACACCAGTACAGAGTAGCGGAAATTTTGTGTCTGCCATCATTGTTGTAGTTCGTGTGCGAAGTCTGCCTCCTTCCCGATATATTTTTAAGGGTTGGAGGTAGAAAGTGCAGAGGGCTGCCGAACGGTGTGGACGCTTGTTGCGCGGAGGCCTCCGAAAAGGCTCCTTACCCTCCGAACCCGGCTTTGAGTCGAACAAAAGGTCGATATTTATCATAACAATATGATATATGCCTATTTGATATTGTGCATTTTTGTACTTAGTTCCAACGTGTTCCAGGGATTAAAATTCTTGATGTTCAGCAATACATGATGTTGTAAATGAAAGATAAACGTCAATGCAATGATAATCTATGTCTTGGAAGCAGGGATATGAAGGTTGATAGCTGGAGTATTATTATTCATCAGTCATGGTTGAACTGCAGACGAAAAAAAGGAACAGAAACGAACCTCTATACCAATTTAGAGCATCGGACGGGGAAGGAGCGTCGAAGTAGAGGATTGCCTTGTTATCAACGAGTCGGAGAGCTGAAGTCGTTCAGTTTTTGGTCAGTGACAAAAAATATACGAACACGCACCATTGCCATGGACAATAGAAGCTGGTTGAGGTAGTGTCTGCATCCTTAACACTGCCCACAAGTCTACGAAGGACGAGGGATCCTGGCCATCCGATGGATCACGGCATAAAACCAGTAAATCATTGCACAAAATCCCAACCAGGGCTCGAGGTGTTAATTCGGGGGCTAAGCAATCCACTTGCACAGTGGACGCATCACCCTGGGCGTTGATAGCCTCAAAGGATACCATGGCCTTCCGCACGACACGTGTCAGAAGGAGAGGACCATCCATGATGAGACGCCTTATCAGAAGTCGAATTAATGTCCCGCGAGAAAGACAAGGCATGACATACCGGTGTGGCTGAACAAGAGGACTGGGAAATTTCCCTCGTATTCTGCTTTGCCATTGGACGAGCTTTCGCCGAGATTCAGACTCGCGCTTTCCTTCATTCATGTTGTTTGCAAGGGATGAAATTTCCGCCAGTGCTCGTTCCAGAGGGTCATCTTCGTACTCGTAAGTAGGTGGGGTACTCCTTACCAACTCCTCTAACTGACAGTGACATGAGTTTGAAGCGGGGGATAAAAAAGTGGGTTGCATACCAATAATCGATAACGAGGTATCCGTTGGACGGGTAGGAGCAGATAACCTTCAAGGTTTAGTTGAGAATGGCGAGGGTTCAAACGGCACCGTTTGAGGTAGGATTTGATCCGCTTGCGCTGGCTTGATGTGAGATTTGGTACGCCAGTGGCAGCAGAGCTAGCGTCAAGAGTACTCGCAGGTATAGAAGTAGCATTCACACTACCAACAAGTTGCCCAGTGCTAGAAGATGGTGATACTGCCGATGACGCCGGGCTAGTGGCACCCTGTGGGTTACGTTCTGCCGTCCAATATTTGACACGCGAGACTGCATTGTCAAAATTACTATTTAAGAGGACGGGTATCGATGAGCGTCCTGACTTAAACGCTGAAGAAGGCTCACTTTATATAACTCGAATACATCTTCATGAAAGCAGCATGCTTCAGGAACATACAACCCACTGCTTTTACGACGCTCAGCGAAAGCTGTCCGTCAGCGTCTGCCTGCTGAACACTCTCGGACGACTTCATCAATGGCCCGGCCGCAACTTCGAGCGCAGGGAGGAAACTGTCTTTGTGAAAGGAGAAAAGGGCATCGAGACCACCAAAAACGAGCTTCCGTTCAGCAGCAGGAACAACGGTGTCCTTACTTGACCCTACCCCACTCAAAATATTGACGGTGTCACACGCAGGCTTGATATAAATATCCATCAATTCTTGAAGGCCTTTCACGTAAGTTCGTTCAGTCCTGTACGGGGAAGTCAGCTCAATGCAGACATGATTTGGCAGACCAAAACATACGCAACAATCTCACGGACAATCATGGTCCGTTTCCCCTTGTCGTCTTTGAACTTCCGCTCCTCGAATGACGAGCCAGTGCTGTCCGTGGTCGCAATGCTGAGCGTTTGGGCAGAACTTCCACTGCGGAGACCAGCAATTGATTCATTGGATCTAAGCTGTCCATTGGAGTCCGATGACCCCGTCGAGCCGCTTAGCGCCATGGAGACTTCGCGCTGACCATCAATCATGGTAGGCCGTCTAGATCGAGGGACCGTAACATCGTCCGCAGCGGCACCGTACATACTCATGCTACGTGTCTGTTGCGATAGTCCTAGATCATTCATATCCTTGAGATACGCCATGACTGATCGAAGTGCACGATTGTAAGCTTCGCGCGCGCGCTCCTCCTCCCGACGCAGGTATTGTTCACTATCGCCTATTGGGGTCGCGACTCTTTGCTCGTCGTCTTCACCATCGAGAGCCGACAATGCCGGTATAAACAACGAAGATTCTCGGGCCGGTAGATTTAGAGACGAACTTCCAGGCGCGTCGATCGGGAGGAAACTTCGGCGTTTGGCCGCTCTGGGGAGTGGTGATGGAGGTGCCAGAAACGTTGACGTTGCTGTAGATGATGGTGGTATGACTTTCGGTAGGTCACGAGGAAGTTCTTTTGTAATATTTGGAGGAGAACTTGGCGCTGAGAGTTGATGATGAAGAACGTCTAAAGTGCCGGTAGTTGAAAAACGCAGATCAATCTGTGGCGTCTTAGAGCGTTCTGGTCTTGGCCCAAGGTTTCGCGGCACCGGCCCTGCTGGTGTATGTGGTCGGGATCCAACACGGTTTTGATTGCTGGATAGCGAAGGCGACTCGACTTTCATTTTACCCATCGACATCTTCTTTAAGAAGCCCCATCGACTCCCCTTCTCCTTCCCATCCTTAGAAGACCGAGTTCGGTTGGGATACTTTTCATCTTGAATGTCATGAATCGACATCTTGGCAGATGAAGCAGCGCCACTCTGGATGAGCGAAACGCGATTGGAGGTGATGGACGAAGTTGGATCTTCCACAACAGGATTAGATGGTGTATCCCACATCGATTTCGTAAGTTGTGTTCTCATTCCGTTCGTCGTAGGACGGTCTGAACTGTCCCCTGGCAGCGGTCTCGGTCCCATAGTTGCATATCTTTTTGTCAGACCGGGCCGTTCCGGAGAATTAGTCGCAGATGCAGTGCTCAAGAGATTTGAACTCGAAACTGAGGTGGGATAATTGGACAGTGCCGGTCGCGTACTGGGCGCAGGACCTGACTGGGTAACCCCTGTCGTTTTCCCGCGGCGAAGATCACCAGCACTCTTCATTTTGCGTAGCTCACGATCGGATCCAAATTCTTCGACAGGTTTGGAAGTTCGATCTGACTGGTTGCCAGTCTGCACCGTCTTGGTTCTTGACAATTCAAAGTGAGCACGATTGGGGGTTGTTCGCGTGCGAGTGAGGCCTACGGCTGGCGGGGATATCTGAGGACCCGTGGGCAATGGAGCCGTGACAGAACGTCCAAGGACGGGTGCGGCACGGGCAAGCGTAATAGTGTGGTCTTCATCGTCACCACCAGAGATATGTTCTTCAAGACCAGCACTTACTAGACTTGAATCAGACAAGTCATCAATATCTATGGTGGCTGTCTCAGTGTTGATAGAAGAGTGCATGCTCATGGGTTGAGCAAAGATGGAGGTGAAAGGAGGGTATCTAGGTGACACGGGCACCTTTGTTAACAGAGGTTCAACAAGTGCCTTCCACGGTCCCTGGAATGGATTTCCATCGACACAAAGCGTTTTCAAAGCGGGAAGCATACACAGCCAGCTGGGAAGAGCGTTCAACTTGTTCTTTCGGACGCTTATAGTGTGCAATTTGTCAAGGTCGACAAGAGACTCAGGCAATGTGCTGATTCCAGTAGAATCAGCTATGATAACGCGGAGATTAATGAGGTCGGCAAGGAAAACAGGAAGCACGCGAAGAGGATTGAAAGCGATGTTAAGTTCTTCAAGATGTTCGCACACGGCAAGGACTGGGGGCAAAGCACCCAGAAAGTTGGCAGAAATGTCTAAAGCCAGAAGGCTGTGACATATCTGAGGAAGGGTCGCAGTCAGAAAGGTGGGCATCGCGTTCGGTGTGCTCGAGGATCCGATGAGAAGATGGGTGGTACCTGGAAATGTTAGATATAAATTTATCTCTGGCTAAGGGGCGGACTGACCAGGCGGCACCTGGAGCTGCGTGATAGGAACGTTATCCCCCTGTACGATGAGGCCACGGCCCTCTTCGGCGATGACAACAGCAGAGGTACGTTCCTCCTCCTTTTCTTCGTCTTCGTCATCATCAAGAGGATGGTCGTCGTCGGTTTCTTCTTCACTCATGCCAACTTCATCTCTTTCATCAACCCAACCCATGTCGTAGCTCGGTTTTTGCTGTAGTCTTGGAGGAGGATTTTCTGACACACTGCCCGCGTTGTTGCTCCCGACAAAGGATGACCGCGATTTTTCATTAGAATATGACCCAGACCAGCGACTTTGATCTACCGGAGCTCGCGATTGGATGCCACGGGCAGAGGAAGAAACACTAGGGTCCTTTGCAAGAAGCTGGACCACGGCATCTGATGTAATACCAACGCCTACATTAGACTCATCGTCGTCTCCAGAGGCGACGTGAACATGGCCATAATCACCCGAGGCGAGGCCACTGGCAGAGCTGGTGTAGGCGGAGGATCGGGTGGAGGAGGAGCTTGTCGAGGAGAGGGCTGGCACGCTGGGGAGATGATGGTGTAGTGGGCGAAAGGGATGTGGATCGGGCTGGGAAGGGTCGGGAAGGGGCATCTGGTAGTCAGGCGGACGTGTAAAAGAGGGCTGCGGGTCGGCGGAGAGGGAGAGGGCGTTGTGGACGACAGACGGAGAGTCTGACCAGACTTCGGCAGGGGCACGTGGACGTCTGGGCGACAAGGGCGACGGGGCAAGCAGCGGTCCAAGTGCTCCCGGATGATCTTCTGTCTGCTCATCTGCACAACCGTCAGTACAAAGTCCCATCCAGACCAGCCCCTGAGTCCCCAATTGTCAAAATATCCACTTACCCCTCCATGGTTCCTTGGGCATTGCTGGCAGTCCCTTCTCCCTCCAGTAGTCGAAACTCGAGATCGTCCGTTGCTGAGAGTGTGATGGTCCAGGTCGGCTAAAGCGCATGCCTCTGCTTTCCCATCACTCTTCCACGCTTCAACTGATTGCAATTGCACTCACACAAACATTCTTTGATCCTGCAGTCCCCAGTGCAGGAAAGAGAAGGGGAATACAGAGAATTGGTCTAAGATTCAACGACACCAACACTGTCAGTACGTACGTAGCGCCCAAACTTTCCTCAACCATTCATAATCGGACCAAAACTTAAGATAAGCGTCCATCACGGCATGGCATACCCCTTGGAGCTCTAATGTACATTACCGCTCGTTTGTCAACCTTTGACATTGACACCAACCTAATAACTTGCCTACAATATAAGGAATATCCACGATATGATCGTTGCTACACCCCAAGGCCGCCTCTAGCCCACTGTTCATATTGAGAGACCAACGCTGCGTCAATGTAACCGGAATTATCCCTCCCCCACGGTCTCAAACGATTGATTGACATGGCAAGGCCATCGTCAAGATCATTCACTACCGCTTAGAAATCATAGAGGTCTGGTCGATCTGCTCGGAACGCAACTCTTTTCTTAGGCTTCTTGGGTTTCTCTTCTAGCCCTTCCGTTCCCTTGTCGTCTCCATCAGTCGCGTCGTGCACTATCTTTGGAGGTTCGGGGTTTTCCAGGACAACTTGTACGGCAGCGACCCCGGAAGTCTGACTCGTAGGACTAGTAGATTCATGTAGATGGTCATGCGTCTCACTCGACAATTCAACCGTAGAGGCCGCAGACGGAGTCGTTCGACGTTCTCCGACACCACCCTCAATGTCGAGATGCAACGTTTCAAAAATCAAACGTTTCCTCGTCGACTTGAATGTGAGATTATTTTCGCTATTACCCCCAATGCCTCCCGCAGAAGCAGACAGTCCGCGGAGCGTAGAGAATTTGTCGCTCGGAGGAATAATCGAATGAGGGGCAGGTAAGGAGTGAATGTGGAGAAGGCCATGATAATTTGGGAATGTCATCGTCAAAGATGGATCAGCTATGTAGTCACAAGCTTCATTGGAACAGCGCGAGCTTCAGAAAAAAAACAACCACGGACCGGAGAATGCAGCTAGTGTGAATGCCGCATCTGTTACCCAGCCAAGCTTTTGTAGCCATCCCGTCCCACCCCACGCTTCCGTGGTGAGGTGAGGAGCGAGACTGATTGAAGCGCATGCAGTTGGATGTTCCCGCAGTATAGCTCGAAGTGAATGCAGAAAATATAAAATCTCCTGGAAACAACGGTTTGAGCTATAGACCTCAATGATGAAAATTTAGCTCACCTCGTGCCTCAGTTCACCCCACGAAGGAGAGCCAAGAGCAGGTACGCATATCCGAATTGCTTCTGAAGCATCACACTTGAGGGCACCTCTGATTCGATTCAAGACCTCGGATATTAACGTTGATCCCCAGTCAGATGATTGCACATCTAAAAACGAAAGTCGTCCCGAGTGAAGTGCTCTATCGATCACAGAAGTGGGCACGCGGCCACCAAGGTCAAAGTTGTGGCAGTAGTCATCAATCGACTGCTACAAATGACGTGTCAATGTCAAAAAACCCGTAAGTTACTGTACAACTTACATACGAAGATGTGGAAACCGTGGTTTGGAATGGTTTCATTTGTTCATATCTCCATGCTATCTTAATTTTCTGATCCTCCTGCTGCCTAGATTTTTCATCTTCATCCCGGTCCGTAATGCTACTTCTTCCTGGAGGACTCCACATAATGTCCTTCGTGAAGGCTTCAGCGTTGGCGTCAACGATGAGCAAGCGATGTTGGGAAGCGAGACCCTGCGCGATAAAATACTTTTGCACAAGGTCACCATAGGAACTATGGAGATCTGGTGCTGCAATGAGCAGAGAGCACGATAAAGGCAGTCCACCACCAAGAATATCATCTAACGATGGTATACCGGTAGAGGTGATGGTGGTCAGAGATGTCGCCGGAGAAACACGTGTCCCAGAAAGCCCTGGAGCCAGCTTTACTGACCCCTTGCGTTTGAAAGAAGACATGGTTCTGCGATTAGCAGGAGCTTGAGATTTGGTTTCATCATCGAAAAGAAGCGGCCCAGTTCACAACGAGATAAGATATGAACTCCGCGAGCACAACACGACCAAATTTCTATCATTTCACGAGAACGTTTCGTCAAAAAGACTCCTCGATCGACTTTTACTTATGTTTCTATGGTCTTCCGCATATTGCACGAGCTAGTAAGTGCTCCCATCCGGCGCTGGGCCTCTCAGCAGTACTCCGCCCTCCGCGCAAGTACCTGGTCACAATGCCGACGGTACGTTGGTGTATTGGTTCTACATGTACGCTGTTAGGATTTTTTGCTTGTCAATATCATCTCACTTTTCAACCAGTCGTTTAATTGGGCCTGTGCAATCCATCTTGTCTCACAATATATCGGAAGACCTTCGACTGTGAACATTCTCATTCCGTTTTCTCCCACTGTACTCATTCCATGTGTAGATGCACGGCCCGTCAATGCTTCCGACACTGGGCATGAAAGGAGAGATTGTCATTGAAGATCGTTTGTCATATTGGCTCAATCCGCAACTTTCGCGCGGCGAACTTGCAATTCTACAATCCCCGCGAGAACCAGGGGGAGTTATTTGCAAGAGGATTATTGGATTGCCGGGTGATATAGTGTGCGTTGATCCAACTGGGAGGTATGCACCTTCTACGGAACACGTCCTCGTACCCAAGGGTCATGTTTGGATCGCTGGTGACAACGCTGATAATTCAAGGGACTCGAGAATGTATGGCCCAGTGTCGATGTCATTGATTCAAGGAAGAATGCGTGCGAGGGTCAGCAGAATCGTTGTGAATTCTTGCTCTTGCTGACTTCTGGCTCAGATTTGGCCCTTGACTAAGGCCACTACTTTCCGGAATCCCGCAACATATCTGGATTGACTCTTTTCCTGACTCGGAAGACCTACGCCATTCGTACAGATGACTTTAGCTCGTCACAAGATATAGATATCAACGGATTGTCTGCCTGTCTATATTGGCAGTCAAGTTCAAGTTCCTGTTTAAATAGTTGGGCAGCTATCTCTGAAAATTCAGTGAATATCCTCCCTGCCCATTTGGTTCGAACTTGAAGTTATCCGTGGAGAGACCAAAATTTCCTTTGTCGACTGAATCAATTAAGTGATTTTTTTGTACATGTTGGGTGACGCACCTAGAATACTATTTCCGAGGCCTTTAAGTTTGTCCAACATTTCTGCCGTCTCGCGTTTCTGAGCCGACTCCAATCGAGGCTTCAACAGCATAAGGGACCTTTGCACATCACGCGACTGCGAGGAAGACGGTGGAAGGAGTTGAATCAAAGTGTTATAATCTTGAATCATTCGTCAAGTCTCGGTAAACAAGCGAAGAGAAAAACACACCTTCTTGTGCAGCAGTCAGGGATGACCATGAACCTAAAATCTCGTTTGAAGCTGCTCGTCTCTGGAGGGCTTTTACATATTGGGGGTCGTCCAATAGAGCTAGAATAGTTGTATAGCTGAGTTGATTGAAACACATCCACGAGAGCGCACCTTGGGAGCAGGCATCAACAGCTTGTTTATGTTCAGCCTGAGCAAAATTAAGTCTGAGAGTGTGATGAACCATGATCCTGATACATACTAATTTAACGAAGCATGCTCCAATATTGGCATTCAGAACAGCACGACGTTTCGCAATACCGTCTACTTCAAGTTGTATCTGAGGCGTTTGGTCACCCTTCGAAGGTTTAGCATCCTGTACAACAGCTTCAGGTTCTTCTTTAGAGGGGTCGTTCTCTCCTGATTGAAAGGCTTGGTCCCTTCTTTTGGGTAGGTGACCGAGGGCCGATTGGTATGCGACTAAGGCATCGTTCCACTGACTAGATCGAAAGTAATCATTTCCCTGATCTTTCAACTCATCGGCAGCACGAATGAAAGACTAGGAGGTCATGAGGTAACATTCTAGATCAGCGGCAAGTACCTCACCAAATTATCATTGTCAGACGCGTCCAAAATTGCCTCAGCTCTGGGTGAAGGAGAGGGAAGATCGGCCATCGGTTGTTGCCGACGAGGAAGCTGATGACGACACATAGGCAGGACTTTCGCAGACAACATCTACTACATATGAATCTTGGCCCTCTGCCCTCTGCCCTCTGCCCATGAGATGCATCATTCTCGTCCGTAGGGTTCCTGACTGCGAACGTCGCTATTTAAAGCAGACGTAATATTGATATGACCATTGCCTAAACGTCTCCAAAACATGCCCAGCATCAACGACAGCAAATGCGTCTCAGTCACTGGTGCAACATCCGGGATTGGCCATTCCCTCGCTATTGCTCTCGCTGCCTTGCCATCACAACCAAAGGTTATTGCAGCTGGCAGGCGTCAAAGGAAACTGGACGAGTTCGCTAAATCCAACCTGCAAACTGTTCAAGTCGATCTAGACGCTGATGCCGAGGGTCTGAAGGCTTTTGTAGATAATGTTCTGCAGCAACATCCTAATGTGTGTTACTCGCATCTTCCAATCCTGAATCAGCGTTACATTCACATCCGATTCAATAGCTGGATACGATCATTTTATGTGCTGGTATTCAGCACGAGTTTGAGTTCAAGGGAAAAGTTGACTTGAGCAGTACGAGACCAACGCCCTTTCTTCCCTGCTAAGATATCTGTCCTTACGTTTTCTCAGATATAGCCAGTGAAATTAACATGAATTATACTATACGTCCATTGTTTCCCTCATTGTATTATTTCTACCACACCTTCTTAAGCTTACGGTACATTTTCTTTGCATATCAACGCCAACGGGAATGATTAAGATGCATGACTACTGTTTCAAAAGGCGGATGGACGGCCTTGCTTCATCGTACCAGTGACATCCGGACTTGCAATTACTCCCGCTCTTCAGGTCCTGAACTACTCTGCTTCCAAGGCGGCTCTTCATAGCTTCAGTACCTCCCTTCAGGTTCAACTTCAAAGTACTAATGTTCATGTCCTCGAGATTATACCACCGTGAGTCCTTTTTTCTCATTCTGAATCTCAGGCTCTGGTCAGTCTCGTCGAATCCGAGCTTCATGATGGCAAGTCCTCCGATCATAACAACGGTTCGTTCGCCTGACTAGTACTGTATTTCCAGCATATGGGACAACAGAGAAATTGTCAAAATTCTGGATGTCATTGGAAGAATACACCAAGGTCACTTTGGAGGCGTTGAAGAACGGTGAGACCTGTGTCACAACAGAATCTGCTTCGGACGCATTGAAAGGCTTCAACACGGGAAACTTGAACTAGCCGAGAAATTCCACAGCATGGCTAAGAGTTTGTGAAAACATTTGGCAATCCTATCGAACCCAGGTCATTAGCGGATCGTGTCTTGAATTAAGGAGTTATTTTAGGAGATCTCGATGGGAAATTATTCCCGTCTACATCCTATCCTATACTTCTTGTACAATAGGGCATGTGGAACATTACTTTGAGCCTGGGCCATCTATCTGACACGATCCTCACTCACCATTTATCAACATCACTCTGAGACTTAATTGATGCAATTTAACTTTAAGTTCTCCCTAGTTCTTTCTATAGTTAGGTACCTATACCCCTATGTAGACAACAATAGGATGCGCGATCGCGTGATATGCCATGCGTCGCCGATCATCACACAGGCTGGAGTTTTTATTGTTAAGTTCCATCCATGGTTCACCGTAGCTCGCAAGCGCTCTGTTACCACACATAATAAGAGTGTCAGATGCATCCTCCATCCGAATCCAGGAAGAACAATAACTTCATGTACTTAGTTACACCAAGATGAAGGAAACAGCCAACTGATCGAACCCACCTTTGCCGAAGGATGCCCTTTTTGTTCCAGTACATATGTAAATAGCCTCGTCCACCAATGGCGCCGCGCTCTTGCCCTATCTTGTTACTTGGACCCACTGGTAGGATCTCCAGGTTGTGTGCACCCTTCTGATTGTTGTATTCCTCTCCTCCGCTCTTCTACTATATCCGATGAAGTCTCTGTACGATAATTGTTACGACTACGACTACACGCGCCCAAAGGCTGTCGTGTTTCCAGCCCCACCACCGACGACCAATGCTTTAAGCCTTACTGAACGCGCTCGCCTCCTGCGTTCATCAAAGAAGATCGCTCGTGTACTCGGTGCTACACCTCGTTTCGTTGATTCTGAAGTTGAAGATGTCGGAGGTAGGTTGGTCTCCTTTACATCTTCCCTGCGTTTCACTTGTTTACCTTATATTCGCAATCTTCGCTGTTCTGTTAATTGCTAACGCTACTTCGCAGGAAACGACGATATGCTTGTCCTCAGTCCACAGTCACTGTATCTCAGTCCACAGTCACTGTATCGCACCTCAGTAGACACTGTTGATTCCATCTCTGCGTGCTCCACTTCCGTGACATCTACTTCCTACACCTCCACGTCAACTTCCCCTACCTCTGTTTCAAGTTTATACTGTGTTGATAACGCACGGAAACCTTTGTCATTAACACCGTATGAAGACGCTCGGCCAACACGAAAGCCCCTCGCGTTAAGGCCCGCTCTTGAAACGTCGCTGGAGAGTATCCCGGCATCTTTTTCAACCTCCACTTTGACAACACTCCCAGCCATTAGGACTCTGGCCACCCATCCTAAGCGTTCGGCTCCTCTTGATGGTTCTTCGTCTTCTAGCTCCTGTAGAGGCATGAGTCCCGAGCCGGACTCTTCACCTTCATTCGTAATCCCAAACCGTGCTGCAGCTCGCCGTCGTAAATTAGATCGCCTCCGACGAACCCTTGGTGAGGATGTACCCGTTCGTCTGATTTTCTCGCAGACCGCGGAGAGCGACTCAGATTCCGGATCTGAACCTTCCTTGTCCTCCTGTGGAAAGACGAGCAGCGAAGATGACCTCATCACGCCCGATTCTTCGCCTCTTTCACCGACGAGGCCACTGTTCAACAACGTCGACATCGCGAAGCACGAGAGTAAACCTATCTCTTGCTCATTTGAAAGATCTCCACGTAAAAAGAAGATCATGAACACGCGCGATTCCCTTACTCTTCCTTTGAAACCTCTCCGCGCAACAAGGGCCATTAAAATGCCTCAAACATCTCGACTTCCTCCTCTGGCACCATCTGATTCGCCCAACAAACAAGCCAGCCCAAAGGCTACCCCACAACACAAGCCCCCAGCACCCTCCAAGACTTCCGGCAGTAAACCTACAAACCAGCTGCGGATCTACGAACATCCACCTATCGTCCATCGCTGTTCACACTCAGGCTCCAGCATGAGTGCGAGACTTGGACTTGGCATTATCCTGGAGGAGAAGGGTGAGAGCGAATGGTATGGAAGCGATGATGAAGACGACGACAGATTCATAAAGGACGATGAGGTACTGGGCGCAGTATGTGAGCGGGGAGGTGTGAACTTGTTTTTGTACAGAGGTCCTGTAGGCAAGGGCATGGGGCGGGGGCTCACCAAGAGCTATGGCAACAGTGGTCATTAAAGGGTTTAGGCCGAAGTTATTGGACATGGTATGTACTTATCCTCTTGCATCTATCTTTCTCGGTTCTTTCTATTTTTATCTCACCCTCACCTCATTTTCCAACTCATCCCGATCTTCCATCATCTTTTCATCACGCCTGTTCACGCCTTATCATGTTATCATATCATCTCTCAATTGATTTCCTTTTTTTATTTAAACAATTTAGACGCTCTATTCTGACAGTGCCTAGATGGCCTTCGTTAACTTTCTCCTTCGGTGCTAGTACTGAGTACTGATGTTTTACCATCTTGCACTTATAACAGACCGCTGAATTTGTATCGCCTTCACGGTCGCGATAATGTGTATACTAGTCACTACTTTCAATAAACTCTACATTGTTACGATTCCTTGGATAATTATTAATGTATAACTGCAACATCTAAAATAATTATTGAAGTATGTATTAAACTATACCTCGAGGGTATACAATAATCGATGTTCAATGTCATCGAGCATAGGAAATCTATGGTCTGAGTTTAAACATCCTTCCAACCACATCTTGCACACCTTCCACCCGTCCGACATCATGACCCCCATACTGTGTCTTCAGCAGCACGATACGCCTGCCCACTGCATCACCATTAGTCGCCACCTTCGACACCTCGAACTCCTGCAAGACACCAAAATGTGGTACCTCTGTGCGTTCGATGATTCTCTCACGATGAATGGCCCTCGCGGCCTGTGCAGCTGTTAACGTGTCCCAATCCACGTGAAGCCTCGTCGAATTGGTATCTGGGGGCAATAAGACAGTAGAATGTGTAGGCGCGTCGATGGACGAAGGGAGATACGGCTCGATAAATGCATTGAAGAGAATGTCAGCATGCATGTGGGGAATGTCGAAGTCGTCAAGGCCATGAGCGATGAATACAGGGGCTGTGATGTCGGGGATCTGAGAGAGGATGTCGAAGTTATGTGTAATAGACTCGGCAAGAAGGCCTGCAGGTTATCTTTAGAGTGCTTACGAAGTCTGTTCAAAGATAGATAACCTACGCGGCACAAATGGAAGTTTGGCGAGAGGCTTGAGCAGTGGAACACCCAGGATGGCATATTGATCCATAAGAAGTTTGACTGACGAGAAGGGCTAGGAGCAAAATTTAGTTGGGTATTAATCATACAAAAGGAAGAGGTGTCCTCACCGCAAGTAACACGACGCCATGGACGTTCACACCTTCTCTTCCAAGCTGCGCACTCAGTAATCCTGCAATGGCAGTCCCAAGACTATGTCCAACAATGACTATATCCTTCACCTTAGCACCCATCTGAAGCGTAAGCCAATCCCAGGCCGTACGGGCATCCATTGCAACTCCCGGTACAGTCGGTTGTCCTTCGGAATCGCCAAAACCACGATAGTCGAGCGCGAGAATGTTGGCCGAGAGACGAGAAGTCAGGGAGGTATATATGGCCGTACGAAGGGGTAAAGCGCGCGTGCCGCTGTTACCGTGCAGGAAAAGGAGTGTGGGAGACTCCGAGACAGCGCGTCTGATTAACGCGTCATCGCCGCCTTTGTGTTCAGGAGGAAAAGGTAGTGAACGATAGACTGGTTCGGAGAGAATGAACCATGCACCAAGAGACGTGCCATCTGGTGCGCGCAGACGAAGGTTGATAGTCTTACCAGCTGAAATGGATCCGTCGTTGGTGTTGAAAGTCAAAGCGGGTTTAAGATCGCCACTCACGAGCGAGACCATAGTCCTCTGGATGTACAAAACCTGACGGTTTAGCTCCAGAAATATCGAAGCGATGCGCATAAACCACGCTGTTCCGTTGTCAGCATCAGTACAAAGAAGGCAGAGATATGAAGGACGCACTGAGTTTGAGCCCATGGAGTCATCAACAGTAGCACCAGCGCACAATACAGAACCACCATCGCGCCTAAGAGCAGAGATATCCTCCGAAACAAGACAGAAAAGATAGTAAAGCGTTTCTTTTGCATTATGATCTGGGTCGTGCACCCATTCTGATCTGATACTTTCGGCGGTGTGGACATCGTGGTGTCTGACAGGGTGTCTAGTTGAAATCTATGACCTGGACAGAGCACCACCAAAGTATAAAGAAGGGAGAAAAGAGATACTTGGTGTCAGATATCGATACAAGAGATCATGACATTGATTGTTTCGAGGCACTAGAAGAGAGCTATCGACAAATAATCATAATCACATAAGCTGCCGTTCGGCGTCCATGTTGAAACGTTAACCAGACATGCATTAAAGTTATGTATGACATTATTTATTGTTATTCATTCAACTCTTCACTCTTTACTCTTTACTCGACCTTGGACCTTATTTATGACATTATTTATTGTTATTTATTCAACTCTTTACTCTTTACTCGACTTGGACCTCTCTAGTTATAGAGAGATTTTGAGAGGGCTCTGAAGGCAGTGAAGCAGACATGGATGGTGAATTATTAGTTGTCTGAAATGATTGTCTGGGATGGTTTAAAGTCATAATCATCTAGATAAAGGCTGATTTGACAACAATAAACATTTCATAATAGAGCCATACTATAAATGGAAATATATTCTA
>JABAKA010008161.1:0-18789 GCA_018857285.1 Termitomyces sp. Mi166#008 | reverse complement strand
ATAGTTCGAGAAGTTTGATGAGTATGATGAGTTGCCCAAAGTGGTGACAAGAGCCCAGAGTCTATAGCCGATAGCAGAAGATTCAAAAAAATGTAGCTGGTGGCTACAGAGAGAACTATCTTGTGTATATCATGCAGTAGCTGAATTAGACTGCAATATCGGTATTGACTAGATATGTTGTGAATACAAGAAGTTGTCTACATAATACAATATGGAATGTACATAACGTCATCCTATGTGACGAATAGCTAATAGGTTGTTATAATGTAACAATCCAGTTACAGATGCCCACTTGTGTCCTTGCTTACTCCTTGCTCACCTCTGGCCTGCCTTTATGGCTTGCTTATCATTTGCTTGTCATCTGTCTTGGCCTTGCTCAGCCCACCCCTTGGTTGGAATACCATAGTTAGCTGTCCTCTTACAGAATCAAAGTACTAAGTGAGCTGTTGGACCCTGAACACAATGTTTAGATGTGTTGAGATTGCTAAATATAGAAGACATCCAACGAGTTGCCTATAGGGAGTGTGTTCCAGGGTATGCTGCTTCTTTTGAGGTAGAGTTTTCCAGTTGACTCAACGCAGTCTGGAATTGGGATCCATTGGTAATGAGATTGGTGTAGCATTGGTCTGGCCAAACTGGTGTATAACCTTATCTATGAGTGCCATTTGTGAAAGCTTTACCATACTATTTGGTCAATCCCAGTCTACTGCAATACCAACAATGAAGCAAGGTAGGCTGAGATCAGAGATAGTCCAAACCTGGCACATCTGATCCTTGAAGTGCTCGTTCTCCTCTTTGCTACTTGCAATTGACAAAAAGTCATCAACATGAAGTGCTGCAATCACTGTACCATGGTCAGTGGTTCGGTGATAAATGCAGAATTTGCATGTCAGACATTTAAATCCTCAAGACACTATATTCTCATTCACTGCCTTATTTCAAATCCACTCTGCTGGCTTCATCTCATATAATCCTTGCATCAGCATCCATACTCAATCCTCCTTTCCTTCTTCTTTAAATCCTTCTGGTTGTTTCATGTATTGTACTTTGTCTTCAGAAATAATCCCATACAAGAATGCAGTTTTTATGTCGATCTGCACTGCATCCCAACCCTTGGTTGCCACAAGGTGAAGTAAGATATGCCAGGATTCTATACACGCTGTTGGTGATGTTGTCTTAGTGTAGTTGCACCTGTGAACTTGCTCATATCTCTGAAACACTAATCTGACTTTGAATCTGACAGTATTCCTGTGCTTATCGCATTTAATTTTGAATACAGGGCATCTTGTTCTCACCTTTTGGCTGATCAGAACTTCTAAGCACTGGACCAACTTGTATACTCCCATCTCACAGAGGGAATTGAGCTCGTCATGATATGCATCTTCTCATTTGGTTGAGTCCCCAGATTGCTTGGCTTCAGTCCACATTCTGAGTTTGTT
This sequence comes from Termitomyces sp. Mi166#008, assembly GCA_018857285.1. NCBI lineage: Eukaryota > Fungi > Basidiomycota > Agaricomycetes > Agaricales > Lyophyllaceae > Termitomyces > Termitomyces sp. Mi166#008. The sequence goes on along the minus strand of JABAKA010008161.1, from coordinate 17,350 downwards.
GCCTACCTCAGATGCCAGTGAGTCATTATTGAGTCCTTCTGCAGTGGCTAGCAAGTATTTGATGTCCTCTATGGATGCGATGTTGGCGAGATCTGATATGTTTGGATTTTGATCAAGGTTTTTGGTCCCTTGATCAGTTGTCTCTGGTCTCTGGAGATTGTTTACCTCAGATACCACAGTATTCAATCTTGCCTCTTGTCATTGTGCTTGTAGATGTTTGCCAGCTTCAATTGACTCTTGTATCGCTCTCTGGACTTGTGATGGTGGCGCATTTTCAGGATCTGCCCTTGTAGTTGATACTGGTATACAACTGGATTGTCAGAGTTGTGTGGCTGGATGGATGTCAGCTTGTAGTTGCTTGACTGGGTTCTCTTGTTCTTCAAGTTAAGATTGAGGAGCTCCTTCTGTGGTGATGAGGTCATTGTTGTTGTAGATGATTGATTCAGCATTTGCATGCCTCAAAGTGGCATGCTCTTCAGGTGTGATATTGTTGGAGATAGGCATCAGGGGATGAGGGTGTCCTTTGTGACTTTCACAGAACTTAACATAGTATGTTTCATATATTTTTCCAGTCTTTCTTTCATAACATCTGTAGGCTTTGGATCCTTGTGCATAACCTATGAGTATACACTCGATTGACCATGCATATACCTTGGAGTTATGTTCTGCTAGTATTAAAATGAAAGCCTTACAGCTGATCTTGTGCATGTACTTATAGTTTGGTCAATGCCTAGATCAACCCTCATAGAAAGTGACACCTTCTAGGGATTTGGTGAGTGTGCGCTTGTGCAGATGTGATGTAGTTAGATAGAACTCATCCCACATGTTTGGTGGGCATCCAGCTGTGATCCTCATAGCTCATGCCTTCTCCATTAGAGTATAATGCATGTATTCAACCTATCTTATGTGTGCCAAGGTATACGCTGCCACAAATTGTTGCTCAGATCTCTGTGATAGGAGCCATGCCTCCATCCTTCACTCTTCAAGTTCACTATTGTGCTTGGTCCTGTATACACCAAGTTTCTCTTGAACTTTGTTCTTGCATGCAACTTGCTAAGCTTTGAGGTGTGTGATGGCATTCTCCTTTTCTAAAGAAGTATTAACTAATTTTCACTTGTATAATCATCAACTAGAGTCATTATGTATCTATAGCCACCACGAGATACAATAGCCTGCAGCTCCATTAAATCTACCCAAACTATCTCCAGTCTTCACATTGCTCTCTGCCCCTCTTCCTGCACTTTAGGCACTGTATTTTGGGTCTGCTTCCCAAGAATACATGAGTCACATTTGGGCAGTTTTGAGGAGAAATTGGAGGGCATACCTGGGACCATGCTAGACTTAGCCATATCAATGACTGTCTGATAGTTGGCATGCCTGAGGCAGCAATGCCAGGTCTTCAGATCTGTGGTATGATGGGTAGCAAGAGCACAATGTTTTGTGAGGACAAATTTGAGATTTAGAGAATAGAAGCATTGGTTTGGTATTAGTGGGCCTTGGGTAATGAGTGTGTAAGTGAGTCTGTTATGATTTTTACAGATACATTGTCAAAGTAAGAGTCTATGCCTTTAGAAGCAACAAAGCTGACTGATACAAGCTGAACTGTGGCATTGGAAATGTAGAGTGTGTCTTCAAGAACAAGATTGGTGCCTTTTGCAACATAAAGATGGATGCTGCCAATACCAATTGCCACAACTGAGGAGCCTCTGAGTCCTTTGACATTTTGTGGTGGAATAGGATGCAGGATGAGAAAGTCATTACAATGAGGAGAGATATGAACTGTGGTGCTCAAGTCAATGAGGAAAGGGGTTGAGTCTAAAGAAGTGAGAGGTGCTCACCTTGTCTGAGAAATTGGGGACATGTCTGCCACCAGTATGTGATCCTCAATCAGCTTAGTGTATTTGTCTCAGTTGATGATAATTGTCCTCGGTTCCTAGAATGCCATGAACTCAGCATTTTCCCAGCATTTAGTGGAGTGATCAGGTGCTGGATAAGGTGTCTGGCCCATGGCCATGCTTGCAAATGCTGCCATCTCAGATGGTGCAGGAAGTTGTCCAAGGCTCGAAGAATCAACGTACCAGAGTTTTCCATCCAACCCAGTGACAGCAACAAAAGACTTTGCCTGGATTGAACTGTTGGTTGAAGAGGTATCTGGTTTCTTCTTTGAAGCTCTTTGAGCAGCTTGTGCATCTGTGACTGATTTTCCAGCCATACCTCCACCTTTCTGGATGCAGAATGGTTTTGTGTGACCTCAACATGGTCACCCACATGAATTGCAATTCTTGCAGCATGCTGCACCTGGGCCATGGTTGTGACTAGGTAAGTAAGTGTCATAAGATCTCATCCCCCCTTTTGTGTTGAGTGCTGTGGCAGTGGAGTTGGCCTTGGAATTAATGATGTTTTGTGCATTTTCTATGAGCAGTCAAATGTCTGCTGGTTTGCATGGCAACTCCTTGGTGCTTTTGCTAAGGAGAGTAGAAACCAAGTTCTGAAGTGCCTCAAAGGCTGAGTCATTGAGACTATTCAGTAAAGCAATACAGATGAACAAATCTGCATCAATCTTACCAATATCAAAAGCTCTTTTCATGATGTCAGTGATCTAACTGGCAGTGATGGAGAGAGATTCAGATTGGGTGCAGTAAGTGGAAGGGCTTCTTATAGGAGGAAGATCTGTTTAATGGGACCTTCTTGCTGCGTGTGGGTTTTGAGGTCCATGAAACAGTGGCAGGCCTCCTTGTCTGTGATTAAATCATGGTGTTCGACATTGTCTAAGGCTGACCTTATAAATGTGATGGCAAGGCAATCATTTAGGTTCCAGTTGGCATGGGCTTGCAGCTCCATGTCGATGCTGGAGCAGAGGAGCACAGGATTGAAGACATAAGCATAAATACCATTGAGGATTATAGCATCTTTCAGTTTCTCAGTCCACTGAGTAAAGTTGCCATTAGCATGGTTATACTTGGTCCCATCCCACTTGTGAATAACATGCTCTGGGATTGAGGGGCTGGAGGAATCACTAGATAGAATGGTGGAGGAGGACCCAGATGTGGGAGACATGTTCTGTGGCTGAGAGGTTGTCAAAAGACAAGAGGTTGCTGAGGAACAAAGAGATCAGGGGCTGCAAGGTACACAATCCAACACATGTAACAGACAAGAGATCAAAGATAATTATTTGAATCTCAAATTCAAAATGTTCAACATTTCTTTTAAAATTGTCAAGCAGCAATACCCATAACCTGTTGAGAATCCAGGTAGAGGGACTAAGGCAGACCTAAAGATCAATGTAAGTATTCAAACCTCAGTCTAGTAGAAGTGACTATATATTAGACTGTACCTAAGGATCAATGTAAGTATTCAAACTACAGCATAGTCAGTAAGTATATAGATTACTCATCCTCAGTCCAGTAGAAGTGACTGAGGGTGTTGTCTATGAGAGTCCTGTATATATAGGTAGTAATAACAATGGTTCATTGTTCTTGGTAATGGTGCCTTGGCCCAACACAGTGTATTGTTCTTGGTAATGGTGCCTTGGCCCAACACAGTGTGAAGGGACCGGTGCCTGGGCCTGTGCATGCTTGTGATGTGGTGTACCATTCAGTCCAACATATCAAGCTGATTGAATGAGAGAAGCTGCATACCTTCCAAACTAAGCTGTTGAAAACAATCTGCCAAAGCTTAAGTTTGTATGATATGGATGTTGATTATGTAGCCATCCCATGACATAATGCACCATAAGTGTGCCTGATTTTCTTTATATCAAATACAGAAACAAGATACTTGATTGCACATATATATACTTACACTACCTACCAGGACCCTCAGTCACTTATATTCACAGACTGAGAGTAAGTGTCTTATGTATCAATACAGAACTTTTGCTTACTGTACTATAGATCAGACTAAAAAAACTTCATGGTTGACACCTGATTATTGTTTGAACTGGCTACCTGGACATTGTGCCTGATATATGTGGTTTATGTAGGAATCTTTTTGTTATTGAGGCATTGTGTTACCATCACACTCCATATATGACTACCTCTTGGGAAAGGTAACAGCTGGCTAGACAGGCCATATCCTGGACAAGGATGATGGAAAATGGTCAACTGGTCATATAGCATGAACCTTGAACTATCCATGGTGCAACTATGAGAATATGTATTTAATGCACTTGCTGCACTGCACTCCATATATGAACCATGCACAGACCAAGTATAGATAAGCAATAATCATTTGGCATGCTTATTTAGCTTATTTATCAAACAGGCAATATTGTCATTGGAACAGAAGCTTTGCACTGATGAGTGGAACCTGGTGGCCTTGTGGTTGTACCTGAAACAAAGACATGGTGGCACTCTGCCAGTTCAGCAAGTTTGTCTACTCTAAGAAACCCTCATAACTAAGTGCTCCCCCTTTGAGTCTCTTACCAAAACAGCAGATGGAATTATGGAGAGGATTGAATGTGCTTTCAATGCTGGGGAGGTCATGAAGGAACTCCTTCAGGTGATTGCAATACTCTCTGCTCTGTCCAACAAATTGTATGCACACATCTATTCCATCATATTCTGAGACCTGACCAGCACTGGTGATGTGAAGAAGTATGGACTCACCAAGATTACAGCAGTTTCTCAAAGGTGAGCAGATGCTCATCAATGTGGATAGGCCAGATTCTATAGATGTTGTCTTAGCCATTGCATCAACTTCAAAAAACTTGAAATATACTAAGGTTGGCTGAACTTCATGGGACATACATTACCATGGTGTATTTTGAATGGTGGTGGTATGACCAGCAAGACTATGGAGGAGTCCAGATCAGCTTGCTTGGCACACTATAAGGCAAAAGACAGGGACAGGAAAAAAACAAGCTCAAAAATCACCATTACATCTTCTGAAGGATCTGCATTTACTCTTGAAGAGGACCTAGACTTCCTTGCCATGTACATGGCAGCCAGGGAGAGGAAAATTCTGCTACTAACCTTGAAAGCAGAGTTCATGGGCCTGGCATCTAATATGATACCAGATGTTAGATCAATTGAGGAGATTGAGGAGTTGGAATTTGACACCTTGATTGTGCTTGAGGAGGAGTTAAGGGCAGAAATCCATTGGGATGACTACACCAACTACAATCAAAATAGTGAAACAGCCTTATTGAGCATCACAATATTGCTGGAAATCTTACCATTTGACCTTGACTCAGGAGCAATAGTGCACATATCACCAGACTCTTCTAATTTTACATTCTTGACCCCAATCTCTGCATGCCTGATCTGCAGCATTGGAGGATTGTTGATTGCTACTACAGGCATCAGAAAAATTTGACTTCATATTAAAAATAGGTCACTCCTTGAACTAGACCACACACTCCTTGTTCTAAAATCAACAATACATCTATTGTTCATCAGTCAGCTTGCAAAGCAAGCCAGCATTGAAACTAGCTTCAATGATGTTGGTGCTAGCTTAACAAATATGTCCACAAATGACATTGTTGCATCCAGAACCTTATTTCACAACAAAGATCTTTATGCCATTGACTTCCACTTTGATCATGCATTTGCCATATATACCATGCCTGACCTCATGACCTGGCAAAACAGGCTTAGACATGCAAATTACCAAGCAATTATGCAAGTGGCATGGGCTGGCATGATCAAAGGTATGCCAAGAACTTTCCTTTCAAAGGCCACTTAAATGTGACCACTGTATCCTTGGAAAACAGGCTAGAACACCTGTACTGAAGGAGAGGGAGAAAGGAAATGGGCATAGAGCAATGAGAAGACTTGAAAAGATTTGGGTGAATTTGATGGGCAAAGCTGCAGTAGCATCACATACTAGGAATTATTATGTCATGAACATTGTTGACAATTACACCAATATACCCTGGTCCATTCCTCTAAAACTCAAAGATGACAGATTTGATGAGCTAAAAGCATGGATTCTGGCATGAGAGTCTGAGACAGAAAAAAAGCTCAAAATTCTACAGACTGGCTAAGATGGTGAGTTCAATGGTGACAACCACAAAGCATGGTATAAGTCAAGAGGCATAATACTGGAGGTTGACACTCCTCACACCTCAGCCCATATAGGGCAAGTCAAGCAGATGCACCACACATTGATGGAGAAAGTGAGAAAGCCTGATTACTCCTACATTCAAAAGATAGGATGTAAAGTGTTTGTCCTGATTCTACACAAAAACAACTCAAAAATATATAAATATTTAATTGAGTGCATGCTAGTGGGGTATGACACAAATTCTAAGGCATACTAATGTTATGAGAGATTGACAAAAAGAGTATACTGCTCTTACCATGTTAAGTTCATTGAGAGCCACAATGAACAACCTCAATCATCATTATCTGGACCAGTGAAGACAGAAGTAAGAGTCAATTTTCCCACTGTTAATGAGATAGAGCAGCAGTCATCAATGCAACTAGTGACTAAGCATATTGATTATGAAGAACCCTTGCATATGCCTGATCCTGACTCTTAAGATGAAGAAGAGACAGATGTAGGAGCTGAACATGTGGACAACATACCTCCATTGCTTGAACCAAACCCAGCCCAACTGCCCCCTGTTAATGTGCATGAATTACTGTCTCTGTTCCTACTAAGAGAGTGACTCTCAATGACTGACTAGAAACATGCCTGAAAAGAGTTGTGAAGGAGTCAAGAGAATTGGCAGGCCAAGTTAAAAAAACATGGGCAGACAGACAAAAGGCTCTGAAGGAACTTCAACAAGTGATCCTAGAAGCTAATGATGTTGACACAGAGTCTGAGAAAGAAGATCATATACTGACAGCACTAATATGATCAAGGACTTAGTGCTTGATTCAGACCCTAGGCCAAATTCAGATGCACCAAAAACATTAGATGAAACTCAAAGGTCCATCAACTGGCTATGATGGGAGAGGTTGTATTGCAATGAACACTTGATTCGCTGAAGGAGATGGGCATTTGAGAATTAGTACTGCAGGAGAAGGTGTTGGCAAGGCAGAAAATCTTCAGAGGTCAACTCATTTTCACAGTAAAATACAATGAACATGGCAAAATTACCAGATTGAAGACTTGGCATGTCTTACAGGGTTTTTTGATGGTTCAGAGTCAAGACTACAATGGGACAACATCACCAACAGTACACACAGAATCTTGGTGAATTCTGTTGCATCTTGCAATAACTTTTGACTGAGATGCAACATAGATCAACATTAAAACAGCATTTCTGAACAGGATCTTACTAGAGGAGGAACAGAATTATATAGAACAACTAAAAGGGTTTGAAGAAGGGAAGGATGGATGGATGTGTAGACTAAGGAGGGCAATTTATAGGATGAAGCAAGCTGGAAGGATATGGAATAGGACATTGGATGAGGTAATGCAGAGGCTAGGTTTCATCTGGCTCAAATGCAAAGTGTGCATGTATTATCAAAAGACTGATGCAGGCATCATGATAGCAGGCATCATGATAGCAGGCATCTACATAGATGATTTCTTATCTATCACGAGTATGAAATTAGCAAACAACACATTCAAGGGATAGTTGAAAGGAATCTGGACAGTGTCTAACCTCTGTAAGGGTGACCTCTGGGGGCTGTGGCTCAGTCACACAGCTGGCAGAGGGAAATCCAAAATATATTGAGTGTTGTACAGATGACTACTAGTCTAACTATTCACTTGGCAAAGGGAAATCCAAAGAGAACAAGTCTGAGAATTCCCTATGTCAGGAGCAATGCTTCAGAGGCTTCTGATGCATGGAAAGGAACTGTACAATACACAAAAACCAGTCAGCCACAAGGAAAACCTAAAGGGGCAAATCTCAGAAAATGATTGAACTCTAGAAGTTGCCAGACATTGTCAAAAGAAGAAGGTATTCCTAAAAAGAAAACCCCTTCTAGGTTGCTGAGTTGGGAACTTGTCTCAATTATATACAGAGCAGAATTGAAACTAGAGGGCTGAAAATAGGTAGGGCCAAAAGAGAGAGCCAAAGAAGGAGAATAAAGGAAAATCATAGTGGGGCAGAGGTAAAAAGTGAAGAGAGATAGGTCTCTTGACAACCTCAGCATGCCTAAGCATATCATGGGCATTGCAGTGGACTGGGATCATGGGAACAAGAAAGTATATTTTTGCAGATGACCTTGATTGACAAGATGGTTTTGCAATTCAGCCAATCTGATGCATTTCCACTTGTGGTACCAATGGACTCTGGCCTGAAACTACAGTGAACTGACCAAACAAAGTTTACACCCATTGAACTAGACAGAACTGCATGGATCCCCTACTGATGACTGGTTGGCAGCTTGCTATGGTTAGCTATATCAACAAGACCCAACATTCAATGTGGTTCAGCAACTAACTCAGTACTTTGAATCATACAAGTCCTATGATACTTGAATGGAATGAGAAGCCTACATCTGTTTCTGGGAGAGATGTGGGTGTTGGACTAGTAAGATTTATAAATTCAGATTGGGCAAATTGTTTGGATATGTGATGGAGTGTGGGAGGCTATGCATAGTTGTTGAGATCAGGATTGGTATTATAGGCAACAAGGAAGCAGAAGACTGTGGCAGTGTCATTTTGCAAAGCAGAGTATATAGTGGCTTTTGAGGCAGTGCAGAAATGCATCTGGCTACAGATAATGATAGAGGCACTGGAATACTCTGCAGGAAGTACAACATCAATGCTTTGCAACAATGATTTGGTGATTAACTTATCAGAGGATCCACTTCTTCATGCTCAAGTCAAATATGTTGACATAAAGTATCACTTTCTACATGAACGGGTTGCCTCTGGAGAAATTACATTGCAATACATCAACACAAAGAATAATGTTGCTGATATATTGACTAAGGCTCTACCAGCACAGAGATTTACCAAGCTACATGGTATCATAGGATTCTGTTCACTTACAGATGAGGAGAAGTGTAGCAATCCTGCAATGTAAGGCACTGTAAGTGTGCCTGATTTTCTTTATATCAAATACAGGAACAGGATACTTGATTGCACATATATATACTTACACTACTTGCTAGGACCCCCAGTCACTTTATATTCATAGACTGAGGGTAAGTTTCTTATGTATTGATACAGAACTTTTGCTTACTGTACTATAGATCAGACTAATTCAGTCTGTATTATTTTAAGTATAGAATCAGTGTCACTTATATTCACAGACTGAGGATCAGACTAATTTGGTGCAGATTATTCTAGGAGTCCAGATTCCAACAGATTATAATTGGCATGAAGGTAGTCCTTCTGTTGAAATCATTCAAGAAGCCTCTTGATGGCTTGCTGACCAAGTCAAAGAATCACCTAATGATGATGTCTCTCTGAAGTAGATTATGCCAATCTCAAAGCTGAGCAGCAAGATGTCTTTCTTCAAGTCATGGCTTATTTCAAAAAGCTGCATGCACATGATGAAGATCCAAAGCCACCACCATTGTGAATCAATGTAGATGGAACAGCTGGCACTGGAAAATCATCTCCTATTTGGGCTATAACAACTGCACTTCAAGAATTGTTTAGAAACAAACTCCAAGAAAAAGATCCTGTTGTCTGTCTTGCTCCTACTGGAATTTTTGCCTTTGGAATATGAGGTTGGACTATCAACTCTGGATTTTCCATTCCTGTGAAGGAGGGAAAAGATTTTCAGCAGCTGAGAGAGTCCTCATTACAACATTCTCAAGTTCAATGGAGAAGTGTCCAACTTCTCATTATGGATGAGAAATCTATGGTGGAATGTGCTCAATTAGGTCAAGTTGACAGGCATTTACAACAAATATTTCTTTCTTCATCTAAGGAATTGTTAGGTAGTCTTTCTTTTCTGCTATCTTCTTTGGAGACTTTGCATAACTCCCTCCTATTGATGACACACCACTATACTCTTTTAAAACTACTGGAGGTTGCCATCTAGGTCTTGCTCTAGAAGGATGTTGAGTTTTTAGTCATTTGCTCAATCTATCACCCACACTTTCTCATATATTCTGTCAAGGAGAAGACTCTGACCAGATTCATTTTTGAGATGCACTACTTCAACTTTGCACTTACTCAACCTTGCCTGATGATTATGACCTGCTCTCAACTTGATTCTGAGGTAATATCACACCAGAAGAATGTATTCAGTTCAATGATGCCCTTCACTTACTATCCACATGAGCTGGTGTACAGGAATGTTATACATGTTGATTGGCTGGAACTGGACAGCCAGTTATCCACTGTCAGACAGTACACAATAGTCAGACTGCAAAAAAAGCTTCAGAGGAGGATGCTGATGGACTTGAGCCTATGATTCTATTGGCTGAAGGTGCATGAGTAATGATCACTCAAAATCTATGGACTTCAAAAGATATTATCCAATTTGTTGAAGTTTTTCAATATATCTCAAGTATACAGGTCTGATAAATGGTACTCAGGGTGTAGTCAAAAAGATCTGGTATCAGCCTTGAGACAATCCAAGAAGTCATAAACTTCCTGCTATAGTATTTGTTCAATGTCCAGAATACACTGGTAAGATTACTGTTATTAGACATTGAGTTCATTAGCTGAGAAATGCACCAGGTCCCCCAACTCCTGGATAGCTGGGGTAGATTCATCATGGGTTCCTGTTCCTTCTGTAATTGCTTCTTGGGAAGATAAGAGAACCAGCTTTCCATTTGGTATCAGTTGACTTCAGTGTGAAGAGGAGGCAGAGTCAATGAAGATGTTGAGGGAGGATAAGGCCAGACATGCACCCTGGATTTAATCTCAATACTCATGAAATGGACTTTAGTGAATATGTATTTAATGATTAGCTATCTCAAACTTAATTTACATTGCATTGGTTATTCAGATACAGCAAGCTCCCCACTCTGTAGATGAGGTACTCACATACAAAGATGGTTACAAATGAGATACACACTGTTTCTGCTCAAATAGACAATACATCTTTCAGTCCTAATGATTACTATACAAAACTGAAAAAACAAAGTCAAAGTTCCTCTAGCAAGGATGGCACTGAGGATGGCAAGTCAGGAAGCTCATCAGGGCCAATGCTGTTTGCATCTTGCCATGCCAAAGCAGCATCACAACTGTGAAGATAATGTACTAAAGCATTGTGCTCCTATATCACTAGAATCATCTCTTGCTGCATCAATTTGACAATGAACATCCTCCACCACATTGGCCTTCATCTCCAACTGCACTTGATCAAGCACATTGATGGTAATGCTCAATTTCCATGTAGCTTTGATGAAACTCCAGCAGAAATTCCAAACCTGTTGGTCAGCACAGAGAGTCTTCACTCTGGCAACAAAGCTCAGGTCATAAAGCAAAAGGGGGACATGTTGGCTAGAAAGAATCATTAGTGGCCATCAGAAAGAAAGATAAAAGTATGTAACCCACTTGCATTAGTGCCATCTCTTGCTGCTTTTCCTCTCCCTCTTCCTCTACTGCTACTGCCATCTCCCTCAGACCAGCCTCCCAACAATCATGTTTGCAATCAGCTTCCTCTACCACAGCAAAATCTACTTGGGTCTCCTTGCCACTATCATCTTGCTCCCTTTCACTCTTCTTTATTTTACAAATTCAATCTGTTTCATAAATTTCAAAGTCACCTGAAAATCTCTAGTTTCTGGTGTGAACAATGATACTGTACATGATTCATCATTGTGGTGTTGCAACACAGGATAAAGTTAGAGTTTGATAAGAGAAAAGATCCCACTTAGATCAACCCATCGGCGACCACATTGATCAAGATATTGTTCAGCACAGTTCATCAATGACTGTAGACATTTGGTATTCAATTGAATCAGTGCCACAAGTGCTTCTGGAGAAATCATGTCATTAAACGGCAAACACTGACAATGATCCGAAGACAAACCCTGTTCTGTTGCAGAACTGCCTTTTGAAGCCTTGATGGCAGAATCGCTGTCAAAAAGCGATGAAAAATATCGAAGTTGGTTGTAGAGCTGGGTGTCGGAGTACTCGGGGAGAGTTGGTTATAATGATCGCATGAGTCAACGAGCCACGTACTTCGAATGCGACAGTTCCTTGACACCCAAGACGTAAGCATCTACGACCATAGACACCCATCATACGCGTACGATAACCACAAGTATGGTCATTGCACTTTGTCCAGCCCTCATAATAGCGAGCGATAAGTGTTCGAATTTGAGTCTCAAGCTGCATCGTAAGGCTTCCTAAACTTATCGGCTTTTGGCAGGCGGGACACGATGGACCCGCAGTCAGGATAATTGATGCCTAAGTCATGACATCAGCCAGCATGGAAAGGGTGGGAATGAGGAAAGTTCATACATCTCTGTCATGTAGTGGTGCGAAGGGAAGCTCGCCCTTACAGTGTCGGCATCGTACAAGGAAAGGCTGACAATCCTTGAAGCGCTCAGCATCCGACATCTGGGAATCAAGAGAAAAAAATGCTCGATCATCAACTCCACCCATGGAGGCGCGGTACTTAGCAGGATCCAGTCCTAAAGTGGATTGTCGGTCAGCAGTGGAGCACCAATGACGGTCACATACCAAGACACTCTGCCAATCGCGCTCGGTCTGTACCTTCAATGGGATCACACAACCGTTCAATGGGTGGAAGCACTTGGTGAGCTAGGTAATACTCGAAATCTGGAACTCAAGTTAGAAACTGTGCTAACAAAAACATAGTAGATTTACCAATCCTGAGCTCTGATCCAGCCCTCCGAGCTTCATCAGGATGTTTTGCACGCTCAGCTTGTCCAGTCTTCGCCATTTCCCCGCTTTCTTCAAGGCAGAAGACGTATGGGATAACGTCTCCAGCGCGTGGGCTCCCACCTTTCGCCTTCATACGTAAGGCAACCTGCACATGGGGTTGACTCTTTGCATCGGGATAATCCTCTGGTGCTTTGCCAAGACGCTGTTGATGTAATATCAAATTTAGACAACAAATCAAAAGGAATATGCATACTTTGAAGATAATGAAGTCATCGATCTTTATTTTACCCTCCCGAACATTGTCACTGACAGTCCGTAGGTATTCGTGTATGTTTTCGACCACGTTTTCAGTGATTTCTCCAGACAATATCTGGTCCAAGACATATCTGAACTACATCAACAAATCACACCTTTTGGGGATCGATGGAAGAAGGAAGACTTACTGCGAAACATTCTTGGACAAAGCAGAATATTCTCGACGCTTCATATCGAGACCCTTGACCTCTGTAGACGTTCGCGATCCATCCTCCACTTTAATGGCTGCATACTTCTTCTTCTGTAGTAGTAGAAGACGCTGGAAGACTCCGTCAAGGTCGATCTCAAGGAGCTTATAGCGTTCATTAACGGCTTTTTTGAATTCAGCCGAGATTCGAAGGGCTTCCGAGAGTTCGGTTACGTTCGAGTTCACGAAAACCGAATCTGTGTCTCCATACACGACCTAAAGCAAAATCAGCTTGGTCGTAAAAGATACGAGGCCAACTCACGTCCAATTCCATACTCTCAGCGAGCTCCCTCGTATGTGTCAGAATTTCGCGACCTTTAAAGGTGGTGAGAGCGGCAAGCGGTCGAGCGTAGAATCGCGAGTATTCGAAACCGAGACAACCATACATGCTATTCGCGGTGAGTTTTAATGCTTGTTGCTTTATATCCCACTACGACAAACGATCAGAACAACACTGTAAACTTCCGATCAAATAGCACATACTTGAAGAAGCTGCGCGGGACTAGCTGTCTTATCCTTCATCAGGGACTTGACCTGCCGACGTCGATTCACGAGAGTCGCAATGAGTCGCGGCAAAACTCCCTGAGGCACATCTGATGATGGTGGCTCTGGGATCCTTTCATCGCCGTTCTAGAGAGGAGGCAAAGCCGCAAGTCAGCGTCACAGACTCCTAAAGCAGAAAGAAAATAACGAGCCTCATCATCACCAACACTCTCTACCGTTGTGAAGTCAATATTGTACTCTTGAATGATACTCGGGTACAGCGAATTGAAGTCCATCACTAAGATGAAGCGGTCCCATAGACCTCTCTTAGGTTCAAAAACGAGACCGCCTTTGTATTTGTCACGCTTCCCGTTGGTTGTCTTCGTAGCATCGGGGTCGTCATCCTGGGACTCCCGCTTCAGAGCAGCGGTGGCTTTCTTGCCCCACGTCTTGTCAGGACAGATGTACTTGAGCCGATGGAATTCATGCAGTAGAATGTACTCGTTGCGCTCGGCACGACCTCCATTGAGGGTCTTATTCCTGGATACCATGTTAGAACAATCGAGTGAATAACAATCTCAACTCACCAGGCATTGCCAGCTAGATTGGTCAGCTGTCTTGTCAAAGGCAAAATCTGTACTTTCGATGCAATAGCCATCTGATAATGAGCATCGAGCTCGCAGTGACGCACAAAGATAAGGAGGCGGTCTGGAGTGTTTAAGCTTCCATCGAGATAGCTTGTCGTATCATCGGGATCTATATCTTGCCTGTCGCTCCGAAGATGGGTTTTACACATCTCAGTCATTGACCATGTCGTCGAAGAGATCATGCTCTGAACCCAGTATGTCAGTGGCAACACAAATGGACAATAAAAAAAAATGGATATACCTTGGCGCCGTCACTGGCAAGATCGCACAACATGCGCCCACTTAGGAACTTCAAGTTGGATCCTTGCTTTCCAATGTTAGGCCATCGCGAGCGCCGGAACCGCCCTATACGGGACCAATGGTCCACCTTCAGATCCCGCATTCGATGAAGTATGACATCAAGAGAAACACCCAGGAACTCATGCCCAACGATGACATCGGGGTCAGCTTTATGGAGAATCACTAATCACGGTGTCAGACAGAAATTCGAAGAGAAAAAACAAGGAAATTTTACTGAGTAAGCTGCTAAGTAACATGCGCTCGTTCTTAATCGGTGTTATGAAACCCTTGCCATTTGCTCTTGCCTGTTTCTCGAAATTCGGTGGGAACCGATCAAGCGGTCGAACAAAAGTGTGTACCGTGCATGGAACTTGCTCTGGAGGTGTGGCATTGTCAATATTCACTGTCAGAGTCAAGTCAACTCGCTGAGACTGAGATGCGTAAAAGGCAAACGAACTCTGATGCCAGATACGAGCAGTCGCACATACGACTTCGCGCTTGTTCTCCTGGTGGTTTACGATTGTTCTGATACTCAAGCTAACGACCGTCAGAGGAGGCATTTCCCTTGGAGCATTGGGGTCCGTTTCCGAAAAGGGATTGACGTCTTTGGGGTCAGATACAGTGGCCTCCAATTTACACCAAGAGACCTAGGAAATTTCAATCAATACATGTAGAAACAAGATTAAAATGAGATGCTGACGCCTTTGTTATCAATTTGTGGATTTTTAATTTCCAGCCAACAGGGGCCCATTATCTTTCGCTTCAAGACGAGCAGTTCGAAGGCACTCGTATTAGTTCCAAAGATCTGCGCGATGTTCGGACTGCAAGCGTTAGATGGTATTTGAGGATCTCAGAAATAGTTAGAGTTGTGATATGCAATTACACGCGCGAACTTACCATCAAATCCGTAGACAACCTTCAACCACTGGCTTTCTCCGCGCGGTACCTCCCTCTCACCAAAGACATACTTGCGCTTAACGAACTTGCCTTTCCAAGACTTCACACCAATCTGCTTCCGGATCATCTCAAAATCACCATGCACGTCTTGGGGAGTTGGTATGACGTCTGTTTCGTGGATGTTCCCGTCTTCATCTCCTTCTACGTGTCTTTCGCGTGGCAATACGAAGAGGTTCCTTTGAATACCTTCGATTGTGACGCAACACGATATCCATACCCCCGAGGTCTTGTCCTTGAGTTTTCCTACAAAGTAGAGTTTCCCTTCGTGCTCAAGGTAGTCAAGCCAGAAAAATCGCAATGAACCGTCTTGTTCAAGAGCAGAGATATTACTGCTCGATGATGACGACATGGTTGCAGATGCAAGGGGACCAAATGTGTCAGCTTCGGAATTGACAGTGAGTGAGTCGTAGACCGAAAGCCATGACGGCTTCGCGTCAATATCTGCAGCAAATATTGACTTCCCGTTAAGTCTGATCTCCTTCGACTCGGCCTTTATCGACGGCTTGACATCCAAATCTTCGTCGTCAACGTCCATGAAAGCGTCCATATCAACGTCTTCAAACGAAGTGTCAGACACAGGATCCCAGTCACTGGCAACTTCGAGAGAGGCGAGTCTTTCGATGGCTGGTGTGGTTCCGCCACTGGAGGTCACCCTAACCCTTTTTTTTGGACTCACGTAGTAATCGTCACTCGGAGGCTCTGGAATACCATCGTCAAGATATCCATCAGAAGATGTGTCTCCAAACGAAGGTCCCCTGCGTGGTGCAGGGCGAAGAGGCGAAGATGAGTCGGAGAAGTCGTACTCGGGCGATTGTTTACGTTTTCGAGACACCTTGCTCGCGATGGCAGAGGCCGACGTTGTGACGGAGTCCATGCCGCCTAGTAACGAGTTCATGAACTCGTCCTCCTCAGCTTCAGACACCTTTGGTCGATATGCGCTAATAGATGGAGCAGCAACGGGTGAAGGCTCCTGTCTTGGTCTGCTCTTATGCGCGACAGACTTGGCTTTCTTCTTTGCTAGATCCCTTACTTGGTATGATCTTCCAGCAAAATGTAAGAAAACACGTACATTTAGCTTTTTTCGGAGCATCTTCCTCAGAATCATATTCGTCGTCGCGTTCGCCGGCCCAATCATCCATGCCATTATCCATGTAACCTGCCACCCCGTCATCGACAACGAAGTCGTCTTGCTGAAGCCTTCCTCTCACAATACTTCTATATTGCTCCTCAGTAACCTCGTCATAGAGCTCTACATCCTCTTCCTGGTATCCGACGTTAGTTACGCTTTAGAAAGACGCGTCACAGAACAGAATTGCTCGCCTTGAACGTGCGCTTTCCACCTTCACGCGCCCTTTTGTATTCTGCGAGCTTGTCTAGTTTGATTTGATCGCGTCGGGATCGTTCAGACATGGGAACGACGCGTGGTCGGCAGGAGGTGAGTGGTGATAATGATGAAGCTCTGGGATACAACAGTGCCAAACAACACGTCCGTGGATCATTCGCAATTGTCATGCAGTTGATATTCTCATAATGCATAACGTCATAATGCATAAATGTCATAATGCATAGGAAATTTGTGGAACCACCATGGGGCCCACCCAAATGAGCTCAAAAACGCATAACGCATAATGCATAGGGTTGTTGACCCGAATATGCAATATGAGATGGCACTCAATCGGTGATCCACGGTAATTTACAACCCTTTGCGCCCTCAAAACCAACAAATAGGCATGACAGCGACCGAAAAACAGTAATTTAATATGTAAAATTTTAGTTCCATACCTCCTCTTGTGCAATGCCATCCCCTCCTTGTCGA
>JABAKA010008160.1:0-18858 GCA_018857285.1 Termitomyces sp. Mi166#008 | reverse complement strand
TAGCTAGCTCAAAGGAAGAAAATGAGTGATTCAAAGCACAGATGCATGGATCCTGGACCATCACAGACTTGGGGAGATCAAAATACATTGTCAGGGTATCAGTGAAGTGGGACAACAGTAACAGCACTGTGACCCTCTCCCAGACGACCTTCATCGAGTGAGTAATTCAACAGTTTGAACAGAAGGATGCGCACCCTCTCTCACTACCCATGGAGCCAGGCCTTAAACTTAGATGAGCCAGGCCTGAATCACAGACTCAGGAGGAGAAAGGCAAAATCGCCAAGCTACCTTATCGGTCATTGGTGGGTTGCTTACTATACATCACCATTGCAACCAGACCAGATATTACATTTGCCGTGCAACAACTCTCCCAATATCTAGACAACTACGACACCTTTCACTGGAATGCCGCTGTCTGACTGCTCAGATACCTCAAAGGATCAAAAAACTTAGGATTACACCTCGGTGGACCCTCAATCACACTCCAAGGATTCACAGACGCAGACTGGGCAAGTTGTGTGGACACCAGAAGGAGCACCAGTGGGTACGCATGGTCTTTAGGTGCTGGGGCCATTTCCTGGTCTGTTCAAAAGCAGAAAACTGTTGCAACGTCTTCCTGCGAGGCCGAATACATGGCAGCCTACAAGTCAACGCAGGAATGTATATGGTTAAGGATGCTGATGAAGGAAATTGGCTGGGACTTCACAAAATCCCCAACGACCCTCTTCTGTGACAATAAAGCAGCCATCACGCTCTCCGAAGACGCCACTGCACACGCCCGTGTAAAACATTTCAACATAAAGTATCACTTCTTACGAGAGCGTGCACACATGGGGGAGATTACCATCAAGTACGTCAACACAAGAGATAATGTCGCAGATATATTCATGAAGGCGCTACCAAAACCACTCTTTGTGTGATTATGTCATATGCTCAGGATGTCATGACTCCAACGTGAGGAGGAGAACAACCGTCGTGTTCGTGGTAAGGAGGAGTGTTGGGACAACATGATATCTGTGATATCTGTGACAGGTACCATGACATGATGGCCAGGGACACAATGGACGTCAACCTGGCCACTAACTGCTTTGTCTCTCTCTTACATATATTTACCTGGTCATAACAGCAGTACCCTCAGTTCGTTGACACATTCTGAGGGTACATCTTATTCACCATACATATAAAGCAATCACTAATTAGAATACCTAGAAATACTTACGTGTTATCTTAGGTATTCATCAATATAGTTCGTTGACACGTTCTGAGGAAATACTTACATGTTATCTTAGGTGTTGACTGCACCGGACATTTACTGCTGCCTGTTGGATTCTAACACAGTGCAATTTGAATACATTGGATGATACCAGAACCCGTGGTTCTATTGAAAGTGCATTTCTGAAGTCCGACTGCATCAGCACGAAATAGTCCTAGTTCGTCCTTCGTTTATCGCAAGCCCCAAAAGAGAACGAAGCCATGGTTGAAAACGACGTTGATGCTGCATCACTGTCCGCATCTCTTTCGAGCAGATATGTCGATGCTCATGACCCCTGGAAGGAGAACTTCCGGAGCACAAACAGGGGACAAGTCCAAGAAGTGCCTTTGCGATTGTTCACTAAGTACTTGTTCGACTTGGGGGGAGACATAAGGTCGGAGGTTTGCTTCCAAACTTGCCGCGAAAACCATCAATATATCTCGTATGCTCGCGGCGGATTCGGAAGGCACAGTAAGGTTGCTCGCTTGATTAGATACCATCGAAAGTCCTCTTTGTGAAGGACCCTCCAGGCGGTCCATAATATCTGGGAAAATATGAGGAAATCTACCGAGGATGAACCGAAATTTCTCTTCGAGGATGGATAGTGGTGAAGCAATTTCCAAAAACTCATCAGGACGACCACTCGCGTTTCGTGTGTTCTGAGACACAAACGATGTTGAGGGTAGGGCAAAGAAATCTGGTGGTGCATACGAAGAACACGTGCCACTGGGGACCGGCAGCGGTCCATAAGAACGGGGTAAAGTAGTAAATCGGGTAGTGACTTTCCGATTCCTGAGCTCTCCTGCAGCACAAGTTGTCATAGCAGCGATATATGCAGAAAGACCCACTACATTAAGGAAGATTTCGACTCCATGTACGGTGCCTTCGTCTAGGATTTCGCACCATTTCCATAAATAATTCTTCGTCAAATTGGAGGAAGGATCCAAGTCTGTAGGATCTGCATGGGCATCTACCGATGAAGCAGCGACAGCACAAGCCTCCGGCCATTGATCCCGTATAAGCTCGTTTTCCGCCGAGCTCTACCGTCAGGAGATTGGAATGAAGGAAGGTCAACAAGACAAGGCTAGCGAGTCGTTCGGAACTGTCGCGATATTCCCAAAAATTCTGTCGACAAGATCTGGAGTAGAGTCACAATAGATGTACATCTAACTCGTCATGTTCGCGTCTTGGCTATAAAATGCAGGCTCTAGTACCCACGATAATTTCGAAGGTTTATCGGTCAACTAATTGGTCAGTCTTTCTTTCCAACAGCATAGTTACATACAACAGGATGTGAATATCTGGATCCTTTTCATCCTCTTAACGTCACGGGTTCAACATCTAGGATGGCCACATATATTTACTTTCTTTCTCACACTTCAAGGTACGATCTCGAGCTGCCAACTTTGAGTGAAGTTGTGCGAATTGACTTGTAACTTATATGGTTCTTCCGAATCTGAAGAAACCAGAAAGTATGGGGACATATGTCACCGTTCGGGGAGGGACCGTTCTTGAGGAGAAGAACGCTCGAGCAGTACTACCCTGTTCTAAAATATAGCCCTAGTTTATTCAGCTCCCTTGTGGTCACAAGCAGCAAAGGTTCTGTTTCATTCAATAGGTGAGTTCTCGACTTCGCAAGGTGAATCACGGCAGGAAGGATGCCAATAATTGAGATATATCATATATTTTCTGAGTCAACAGTCTGTCTAAGTATTCATTACAATATAGAGAAGTGGGATCCTCAGGATAACAAGGGGATTAGAGATGATTGTGCTTGTCTGCATGAATCTGATGCAATGACTGTTACATAAGGTCGTTGTTAATTGGACGTAGAATCTTAAGGTGGGCAGTACGCACGTCGAGCATGATTTCAGCATCGCCCAATGTACGAGTCTGGTTGGTAATGGTCACCCCGTGGCTCTCCGTCGTAGTTACCATAGGGTCATCAAACCTGAGTCCAGCACCGAAGGGAATATTCGAACTGAAGGTAATCACTCGGGTTGAGGCATGCGAAGATGACATCGGGCCTCCGGGGGACATTTGCAAGAATGCACGATTGTTGAACGTAACCAGTAAAGTGTTCGCATACCTGATAGGTAAGGAGAGTCCAGTCAGCCTGATGAAAAGATCAAAGTATAAAGCTTACAGTTTTCCTAGTACCAGGGTACTTTGTGTGGGGAACATGTTGAGCAAGAAATAGTTAGTTATTAATGATTGTGATCAGACTTACGGAGTGATGTAGTATGTGTCATTCTACAAATAATGAGATTTCGACAAGGCAAAGCAGAAATTTTCACTTACTGGCTTGCCACCATAGAGAATAATAGAAAGGACAGCAATACCAGCTGTCAGTGAAAGGACAGATCTTGTCAACTATTGGAAATACTAGACTGGGACCGATAGCCTACCAGAGAGCGCATTTGTTTCCATTGTCAGGCGAATGATGCGGTAAACGATGGCGTTTGTCTGCTGGCTGACATTGGCCATGGCACGCACCAGCTAATCAAAGTTTTCCGTGATCAAACTTGAATACGGACATTGCAGGATGATACTTACACACAATGTCATCGTGACAGCAATCATCACATCGGCGACAGCATCGCCTACAAGCCACATCTTTGTATGATATAATGGTCTACCACGAAACTGTAAGCTTGAAAGGAACCTACATAGACAAGGACAGTTTGGTCATGATGTTCTGTGACATCATCAGATGACAGGTGCGCCTATGTCGACTATGTGAGAGCGCCACAGGAAGACAAACAGAGTGAGCGAGTACCTGAACGCCTCCAATGAATCCTGCGACTACTTGAGAGCCAGATATCTAGCCCGGATACTGTCAGAGAAAAATTCCGGCGCTTAGAGAACATGACTGACAGCAGCGATCACAAGGCACAACCACCAGATGGCACGGTTAATAATCCAGATACGATAGCAGAAGAACAGCTGAACCATGAAAGCCATAAAAGAACCCATAATTATCGCATAGAATGGCCCTAGACGGGGGTTTTCAAAGCTGTTGATGTCCCCGAAGTCCTTAGCAAACCAGTTATACATGTCAACCCCATTCAAAGCCGTCTGGACCGTTTCATATACTAAGACGAAATAGACTAAACAGGCAATTATTGGAGGTCGTAAAGCGATATGTGAAGACCTACTCAGCCACTTGACGAATTTGTTATCCCGAGGGAATGACAAGTGGTAAATGTCTACAATTCGGAATGATCAGAATTGGGCCGGAGTGGCATGGGCAGGTACGCACAGACTTGGACAGCTAATACACCATACAGAAGGAAATTTAGCAAGGATCCGATGAGCTAGAACAATCTCGTCAATGTGAGAGTCAACTGCGAAGCTCTCGGAGCAAACCTGTGGTGCAGCACTTTGAACACACAAAATATCACCTCAATACCTAGTTTTCCGTGCACAAATCTTCGATAGAACTCACATAGCTCCAATGTTGGGAGGAATCAGAGGAAGAGAAGGTAGATCAGACATCACACTGCACGCTTTTGCTTGTGGCTTGGAACCGAGAAAGAGAGGAAGGAGGGCCTGAGAGAATCGGAAGACAACCCCAGACACATAGTTCAAAAGCCAGTGGGTCTTGCATTTATATACCTCTACGGCGCCTTCTCTCACACTGCCGTCGGACGACTCCAGGTTATTCATTATGTCAGTGGTCGGCGAACCGGAATACAGCTTGACAACTGATGCAACATGACGTCTTCGTTGACATTTGCCATGATGTTACGCAGGCACTCCAGGGGATAACGCAATCTTCCTTCGATCATGTTCCTGTGGTAACCTGGGGTAGTGATACGCCAGGCTCGGCTCAAAGCCTGTAGCCGGCCGGAGCTGGGCCCAAAGAGGCCAGGCCACCAAAGCTGTAATTCAGACTTAAGCAAGCTTACAGCTCAGGCTCACAGTTTCCAAAGCCTGGGACTTAGGCCACCATGGCTTTTGTGGCTGAGAGCAGGGAAAATAACTGTATAGCTGCTTGATCAATAAATAGATTATTTGCACTTGTTGCACAACATCGAAACTTTACACTCCTCCTGGTTTCCACTAGACTCCACATGCACTCCATGGTGATCTCCAGCTAAAATTTCAGTAGACTCCCAGTAGACTCCAGGTAGACTCAGAGTCTATACAGTTAGGTGGTTAGTCTTGTTAGAATTTTGGTTAAAGGTAGAGTTTTGGTTAGGTGGTTATGATTTGATTATGATTTTGATTATGGGCTTAGGATATGGAATGTCAGTCTATGTAAACTCTATGTGGACTCCACATGGAGTCTAAGTGGAACCTAGAGTTAGGTGGTTACGCTCAGTTAGAGTTTTGGTTAAGGGTTAGATTTTTGATTATCCAATTAGCTAGAGTTTTGGTTAGGTGGTTATGGTTTTGGTTATGGGCTTAGAATAAATGTCAGTCTATGTAAATTCCATGTGGACCCCACATGGAGTCTACAAATTGCTGGTTAGGAGGCTCCACATAGAATGAGAATTTTCACATGGAGTCTACTTGAAGTTTACTTAGACAATTTAGGGAAGCATAAACTTTCATGTATTGTAAAGTGAATGGCTTGTGTAAGAGCAACCTCTGGAGGTTATGGCTCAATCATACAGCTGGCAGAAGGGAATTCAAAGTATATTGAGTATTGTACAGTGGCTACAGGTCTAACTACTCACCTGAAAGATGGGAACCCAAAGAGAACAAGTCTGAGAATCCCCTATGCCAGGAACAACATTTCAGAGGCTTCTGAAGTGTAGGAAATGACTGTGCAATACACAAAGCCACAGTCAGCCACAGGCAGAAAACCCCAAAGGGCAAAAACTCTGAAAATGATCAAATTCTGGAAATTGACAGATCCTGCCCAAAGGGGAACTGTTCTCAGAAAAGAAACACCTTTCAGAGACCACCTTGATTAGATTATTGACAGAGTAGGAGTGAGGCCAGAGGGCTGGGAGTAGGGACAAAAGAGAGAGATAAAAGAGGCAAATTAAGGGAAATCATAATGGGATAAAAGTGAAGAGGTTGGTTTGGAGGTTGGTTTGGAGGTCCCTTGACATCACCCTCCCTCTAAAATGCAAAAATTCCAGATTGAGTAGATTTCTCAGATGGCTCAGGGGGTGTTCAGATGTCCCCAATAGAACTCTAGAATCAGGCTAAGTGCATGAACATTCTCCTGTGGTTCCAAGATATATCTTCTATGCCATAAGTCTTCCATCAGACCTTGAACTGGAGCTTATGCCAGCAGAGGTGGCTATCCAGTATCTGACATCCAAAAATGGCATCTTACTTCAAAGACCTTGTAACTGATGAGGATGAATGGAACCTGCAAACATCAGTATCAGATGGCACTGTAAGTACAACTTCACAGCAAATGTTGTGGGACAGGCCTGTACAACCTCCAACATTTGATTGGCCATTTGATCCTTGAACACCCCCAACAATGGATCAACTAAACCAAATTCTATCATGCAGCAACAGAAGATGAAATATCTCAACCTTTTGAGATAGATAGGAATGGAGGATCTATCATTTCATGATGGATGAAATGAACAAGTATAATTTGTCTGCATATGCCAGATGCCAGACAAAAGTGAAATAAAAATTTGAGCTTTAAGAGATAGATATGAACTATGCTATACTATGGTGAGGTCAGGGGATACTCCAAAGATCCTGTCAGCAAAAGGCAAATACAAAGATACATGCTTGTCAAGGAAAGATATTCCTAGGCTTCACCAACAATGGCAGGAGGAGTTTGTGGATATCATGAACAGTACTAAGAAGGAATTACCACCTTGACAAAAGTTTAACCATGAGATTAATTTTATTGATGAGAATATGTACCACCTACCAAGGTGTCCTATGGCACTGCAGCAGCAACTTTGTAATGAGACCAATTGTTACCTCAAGGCAAAGTGGTGGGAAGCTCAACCTGCATTGCAGGCCACATCATTGCTATAAAAGATGGAACCTTACAAATAGCATTAGATGCTCATCAATGGAATGATGATCTAAGGATGTGATTTGAGAAGATGTGGCATGCACCAAGTTCAGATCAAAAACTGATCTGACAGATGCATACAAGCAATTTTGTATATGACAGTTTGACATACATAAGACTCTATTCTCTTTGATTACTGGCACTTATGTCAGTAATATAATATGAGATCTATAGAGGGAAGATAAGTAAATAGGTAGGCAGTAATAATAGTAAAGTAGCATACTCTCAGGAGTCACAATAAGATAGCAAGACAACTGAGAGGCACAAGTTTTGTATATGTTATATTTGTATGAACAGGAAATAAGGGTTGAATAAAGTACTGTAGATGAGTGTATGGTGGCAACTGGCTGGGGTGTGCTATGATTTTGCATTAGCAACCTGTGCTGGGTTATGCATGACATCTGAGAAATTAGGCAACCTTTGCTGGGAATACAGAGGAGAACATTTGGGCTTACCATGAAGATGGACAACCATGGATAAAGGATTTTTGATTATTGAGACCTGATTTAGACTCATTTTTCTTGATCAAAAACATTGGTTCAGAGTTAGCAACCAGGTGACCATTATGTGTTACACTTGCTGTATTAGGCAACTTTCAAGGCCATCATTATGTATTATGGTTGCCACTATACACTCATTTACAGTATAGTAAATAAATAAAAATTGATTGAATGGGGTCTGGTTGTCAGGGGACTGGTCTCTGGACCATCCATCTCTAGCTTGGCATAGCTCTGGATCTTCAGCATCGCCTTCTTAGGCAACTCTAGCTGTCTCCCAGGCTGCCTTGCCCTATCCCAACACCTCCCATCAATGTCTTCTCCACCATTTGGGTCAGCTGGCCTCATGGCCACTCTACATCACTAGCACAGCCTCTGCCAAGCCCTGGTTGGTAAGTCTGGCTCATGTCAGCACTCTCAGCATCGGCATGCTCAGTAAGCCTAGTACATCAGCTGATCGTTGACAATTATGCATCACTAATACATACTGGCCCACTTAGCCAATAGCTCATAGTCAGCAGCTCCTGCTTAGCATATAGGGATTAGTCATAGCACTAGCCAATGTAGTATATAGAATGGACTGGGGCATGGTACATCCTCAGTCCTGTCAATAGCAGTGTCTCTGGGTCTACACATTGACATGACTGTGAGTGCCTCCAGTGATGGCCTCAGCTCCTGCTTGCTCTCACCTCCATGCCTCTCGCTTGCTGCCCGCCTCAGGCCCACCAGTGCCCTGGTGCCTGGTTTGCCTGCCACTCGCCGCCTCCTGGGGAAGGGGGCCAGGTGGTGGGTGATGGCTATGGTTCCCATGGATGGCTGATCCCCTTACACTGGTGATGGCATAATATAAGAATAGACAAAAAAAAAAGATGTGACAAGAGATATAAAGTACAGTACAGAACACTTAAAGGTGGCTCATCAGGGCCAAGCCCAATTTTGGTCTGAAGCCCCCCAACTCTTTTTCCTAGGAAGGAAACTAGAGAAGATACATGTAAAAATGAAATGTTTGAAAATTTCTCAATCATGTGACAAAAATCCAGATTTTGAAGAAACCATTGACTGCACATAGAGGCTAGAAAAGTGCTTTTCTGCATTAAAACAAGCTGATTTGTATATTCAAACCTTTATTAACATTGACTAAGGTAATTTGCTGACTCTTATAGTGTCTTGACATGCACCAAGAGGTTAATTCAGAATATTACTGAGTTGGACTGACTTATCTAATGATTAGATATACCAGATTAGGCCACATCAAGGGTCATCAGCTTATATAAAAGTCCAAAATCCAGATTTGGAGTATCAAAAAAATCAAACCTTTGAATTTCATGGTGAGATTGAAATCATTTGAAAGCTCTCATCAATCTGTATTAATTCCAATGGTTTTTGAACTTTTATTATATTTTTTCTGGGGGGTATAACATTTCTTGATTCAGTGGTGTCAAGAGGTTGGTTCTTAGTGTTTTGCACTGTAGGCATAGCCTGTAATTTGTACCTCAACACTTCTGGCTTGATAAGGAGGTCAGCAATATTTTTTGGTGGTGGAAATGGAGATGATATAGATATCTCCCTCCCATACACATTCATGAATATAGTGGTGTTGAATGTTGATGTGCTTTGCATGAGAATGACCCTTGATAGATATAGTAAGAGTAATTGATGAGCAGTTATTGGCATGTATAGTGGCAGAAAGTTGCACATCCAGGGAGCTTGTTGAGATCTGCAGGTTAAGGCTATGTACTCTGAGCTGAGCACTACAGTAGCTTGCTATTTAGAGCTCCATGACACAGCTCCCCCAGCCATCATGAATGCATATTTTGAAGTGGACTGGCATGTATCAAAATCTCCTCTGTAGTCAGCATCCACATATCTGATCAGCTTTATGCTATTTCTAAGCTGTAATGAACACAGGTATTAATGTGCTTTCTATTCTTGTTTATAATCTTATCTTATTTTGATGTGCCAATTGACACATGTGCATGTGACATTTCTTATATGATGGCAGTCTTTTTCTTGTTTATTGTAGTATCAATACCACAGATTGGTTTGATTCATTCATGTGAACTGAGAATTAGGATCTAAGTAACATAGCAATGTTACATGAGCTCTTTAAAGTAAGTGATCTTGTAATCCAGCATCTCCTTTACATACCTAAGCACAATGGACTAGCATTCCAGTGCATGAGGCCAGTGTTAGATTGGAAATGTGCCAAAAGGCCTATAGCAATGTCATGACCCCACCTTTTCCTTTTCACCATCCTACATGACAACCCTGACTATTCCCATCCTACCATCACTGCCATCACTGAGCCCTGCCATCATTGCATCACCACATCACATCACTACATCACTGACCATCCTCTTTTGGACTTATCTCTGGAACTCACTCTGTTGGCTTGCCACAGCTTGCCCAGCCCTCTGATCATGGTATTTAACCTCTCCTCCTCTTTGTACTGCCTATACAAACCCATGCAACACCACCTCTGTTGCTCCACAGCTCTGTGTTTTGCACTGAGACATTCCCCATGTATTTAACTTTTGTACCACTGTAGTCAGCCTCTACTCTTGATATTACCAATGTTTACCTTGTATACTCTTGCTTGTTTCATCTTACTCCAATCTATTGTCTTTCTCCTTTCTATTTGCTCTGACACCACTAAGTTCTTCAATCCTCTCTGCATTGTCATCCTTAGTGCCCTGTCTGTTTAGATCCAACTTTCAGTTCACCAGCACAACTCTCGGCAGTTCTACGCTGACAATCTGTAAGTCTATGTGCCAGTTTGCAGTCTCTTTGACTAGGAGGTTCACCAGTTTTCTCTAGGTAAGCCCCTGGGTCAGTGGAACCTGACATAATATTCAGACCCTTCCAACTCATTGGATTGCTCAAATGGCATCATACTCTCAATTCTATTGGCCTGCAATGACATATGCTGTCAATCAATACAGCCACCCTATCATCCTCCCATACCCCAATCTTCATCCTACTCCTCCTTCAAACACTATTTTACCTTTTGTGCTGGATGCTCTGCATGCTCCTCTGAATTGCTACTGGCTGATAGAACAAACTGGATTGGTCAATCAGTCAAAGCCCTAGTGCTGACTGGCACTCTCTAGCACCTCTAACCATACAGGTCCTTGATCTGCAGACCTATACTGGAGCTCTGCTGAAAACCCTACTGCACCTTGGTTTGCCCTATTGCCCACTAGCACTGGCCTCTTTGTGACTGCTCTGGTACAGATATGTGGTCTAGAAGGTCTTAGACCTCCTGCTGCCTCTATTTACTTGCAACATCTCCACCAGAGCTCCATGGCAGTCACACAACAGTGCAATGAGATTCTCTGGAATCTCTGCCTCTCTAGATCAGAGCTTTCCTGGAAAGCTCAGGATCTTTTCAGGAACCTGGAGCAGCCAAAACCCAAAGCTTCTGTAGAAGTGTGAGCAGACCACCTCTTGACACTCCTTCCACTGCTTCAGAATCAAGAACAGAGGTTTCCTTGCTGACAGTGGTGGCAGAGGAGCATGAGATAAGTCCACCAATGATTGTAAGTGCACCTTTTCTTTGCTGCTGGGAAACTGACTCTAATCCTAGCTCTATGATGATTTGGATGAGAAGGAAAAGGCTCAGGCACTTTCTGAACTCCCACCAGCAAGCAAAGTACTTTTGGCTCAGGAGGAGACATTGGAAGGTAAGGGAAAGGAGAAGAAGAAGGCATCAGCTGTGACAGACAAGGAGGAGGAGAAAGTAGAAGAGAAAGAATTCACTCTCCTGATGGAGGTAGTGGCAAGACTTAGCTTTTTAAACCTTGGTTGACTTCTTTTACAAGTGGACTAACAGATGTGGTGGAGGATGAGGGTCTGGAGGGAGGAGAGATGATCCAAGCAGATAACAAAGCTGCCATTACCTTGGCTTCCTGCAAGAAGCAGAAGCAGGTTCAGGCACAGCACAGTGTGGTAAGTCTGACTTTAACTGACCCTTTTATCATGACTCATCAATTTTGCCTCATCATTCTGCACAATTTCCCTGCCACATGCCTTCCCCACCATCACCAACATGTTCCAATGCACCTTATGCATTAGTTGTTCCTTATGCATCAGCTGCTTGCATTACTGACCTGATCCACATCTCCAATTGCATCTTTGATGCTCCTTTTGGGATGACATCCCCAAAACACATGATGGCTCACCACAACTCACCCCCACATTTGACTACCCACAAACCAACCATACAGCTCTGCGTCATGTGTCTTGGTGCCCTCCTCAACCCCCACCGATGTTGTTTTGGTGTTCCATTCCATCGTAGTACTTAAACCTTTGTACCACAGTAGTCAGTCCCTAGTCTTAATATTGTCAACCTTTTTTGTCCAAGTTTATTCCACTTCTTATTGCCATACTAGTCTCTCAGTTCTTCTCAATTTACTCTGTTTTCTGTTTTCACTTGCTAATGCTGCTCTAAGTCCTTTGATCAATCTTTCTCTCATTGGACTTTGCATCATCAACACTCCAATCCCAACTTCTCAGTGCATCTTGCATTCTCAACAACTAAGACCACTTTAACACCTTGTAAGTCTACATGCCAGTTTGCAGATCTCTCTGACTAGTAGGTTATTGCTCTCTGTAAGAGCCCCTGGGTCAGTGGGACCTGATATAATATTGATACTACTCCCACTCATCAACTAGCTCAAATGGCAGCTTACACTCTAGACTACTGGCCAACAATGACCTACATGGTTGATCAGTACAGCCACCTCATTTTTTCAAACCCAGCCAACAACCCTGTCACTCCTCTGAGCCAGCAGCAGCCTGTTGTGTCTGTCGCACTATACCCTCCAACTCACTACTGACAGATGAATCAAACTGAGTACTTGCTGGGGCCTTTGATCAGTCGAGGTCCCAGCATTGACTGGCACTCTCTGGCACTTTCTGGCACCTCCCCTCATATAAGGTTTGAATTCCCAAACCTATACTGGAGTGCTGCCTGAGGCTCAGAACCAGGTGTGGACTACTCTGGCACTTGTCAGCACTGCTCTGCCTGTGGCATGACCAGTATACTCAAGTAAATGGGACAGCTTTCAGCCTCCTGCCACCTCTGTTGCCCATCAGCCTCACCATTGAGTTCCAGTGGCAGCACCAGCTGTTCACACCTCTCCAACCCCTTTGGAACAAGGAAACACATCTCGGGATGATGGTGACCCCTCACTCCAGCATGTGGGATGATGGGCAGAATATTCTCAGCAATGTGATGTGATCTTAAAGTAGCTCCACCTCCTGTGAGACATGTTCTCTCTAAGAACCCAAGAGTTCTTTAAGAACCTAGAGTGCTCTGCATCAGAGGCTACTGCAGAGGTCTGGGCTGATTGCATCTTGACATTCTCTGAGCAAACATATGCTGAGCTACATCAATGAACCCAACATCAGCACAGCTCTATAGCAGGCTTCCTTTGAGTTTGATTGAGATTGGCCTTTCCACATGAATTTTCAACGTAAAAAACCTCTGCACTTGGATCTCTGAGATCTCTCACCACTATTTCTCCCACTGCAAACCTGTACTTGCTTTGCTGAGCCACCCCAAAGAGATCCTCCTCCCTCCTCCAATCACTGCCTCTATGACCAAGCCACCACAACCACCCACTGGCCCAGCTAGCAACGTTGCATCCCTTAACTTCTAACAACCAGTTTTGGCTTGGGTTCCTCAGAACCAAGAATTCAATCTGATCAATAGTCTTGGGCTCAATGCTGCTCCACAAGTCTTGGAGGCACCTCCCTCTTTGAGATATGGCTTGGCATATGGTGTTTCCCCCTTCAGTGTGGGCAATGCAGGTAACTTGGGTGGCGCTTTCCTCTCTGAACCACCTCTCAGGCCCCTGGACAGTGGCTCCTCCAACTAGTTGCCTAGCAGCCTGCCCCTTAGTGGTGGAGCACCAGGAGGATTTCCTCCTGGTAGATCTCTTGATGGTGGACCCCCTAGCAGATGGGGACCAGTGATCAGCATGTTTCTGCCACAAGATAGCACCAGCAATCACTACTACTATTACTACAATGCCAGTGCCTCTGCATGGAACAACAATGATTGAGATGACCCTGGTGGCATGTGCAAGGCTCTTGCACATGAGAGATGGCTAGACATTCAGAAACCCAAACTCTTTAGTAGGCACAACCCTCAGAAATGACAGATCTTTTCTGTTCAGTGCTTGACCACGTTCTAGAACAAGCCATCAAGCACAGGTTGCATTCACCACATCCTACCTGCAAGGCATTGCACTGGATCACTACACTGCCATTCTCCGCTTCAACCCCAGCCATCTCCTCTTCACAAACTGGCAGGCATTTATTAATGAGTTCTCCTCCAAGTTTGGCGTGTTTGACACAGTTGCCAAGGCTGAAAGAAAACTCATGTCTCTCAGGATGAGCACCAATAAATATTTTATCACGTTCATTGTTCAATTCAAGAAGGAGGCCTATAAAACAGGCTGAAACTACAATGCCTTGAGGTTTCAGCTCAGCGAGGCCCTGCTGAAGCACATTCATGATGTGCTCTGACTTGTCTCCGTTCTAGCACCCACAAACCAGATCCATCCCATGTTTTGGTGAGCAGCCCCAGCCTCTGCAAAATTCTTCATTCAGCCAACATAGAGTCTTTCTAGAAGTCTTCTCCTAGCCCAGAACCTATAGCTTCTTTTTCTTCTGCTGTATCTACAGCACACATTTCTTCAAATACATCACTGCCTACACTTGAGCCACTCATAGATTACATGTGCCCCATCTGCTTCTTTCCTCTGACCAATGCCATGTTGACACCATGTGGTCACATCTGCCATGGCTTGTGCCTCTTCATGGCTGTGAAGTCTGCATTGCAACATGGGACTCTTGTCAACAATGCCAATGCAAATGTAGCAAAGTGAGCTGTGCTTTCATGTAATTGTGCCACTAATTCTGTGCTGATGGTATAATCTAGATGTTTGGTCTGCTGAGTGCTCATCCCTGGCTAGGATGGAAGGGGAGGTGGAGTCATCAGTCTCAAACCTCATACCCAGTTCAGCCTCTAGTTCTGCCTGTTATCCTTCTCATCTTTAGATACTTTGTTGTAATGTCTATTGCATTGAGCTAATAGACATCATCCATTCATCTACATCATATTTTTTGACATCTCAGCATTGATATGTAATAGATAATCTACTCATCTTAAAAGTTTTTTAGTCAATGACA
This sequence comes from Termitomyces sp. Mi166#008, assembly GCA_018857285.1. Lineage (NCBI taxonomy): Eukaryota > Fungi > Basidiomycota > Agaricomycetes > Agaricales > Lyophyllaceae > Termitomyces > Termitomyces sp. Mi166#008. The sequence continues at coordinate 3,902 of JABAKA010008160.1, read as the reverse complement.
TACACATATTTATGATGACAATGCTTAAATCCAGTCCCAACCTCACTTTGTTTGGTTGTGGCCTCAGATATATGATGACAATGCTTAAATCCAGCCACAATCTCACTTCATTTGGTTGTGGCCTTGCTTTTATGATGACAATGCTTAATCCAGCCTCAACCTCACTTTGTTCAGTTGCAGCCTTGCCTTTATGATGACAATGTTTAATCCAATTCAGTTGTGGCCTTGATTGTATGATGACAATGCTTAGATCTAGCTCTTAAACCATTTTCTCTAATTTTTTTCACTGAATTTTCAGCTCCTTAAGTTTTTTTTTCTCACTTATTTAGACTAATCCCTCTGCTTTTCTATAATTTTCCAGCTTTTTAGGCTTTTTTTCACTGATAGAATAATTACATTTTACCTGTGAGCATAATTTTCCAGCTCCCAAGACATTAATATGAACTATTCCACCTTTTTTTATTATTTTTTATCTTTTTATTTTCATATTTCAGTTATGTTTCAATATTCTCAATTAAGTATTGCTTTAGTTACTCAAGGATTATACTTAAAACCAATGAAGATATGGCTAATGATGCACCACAGGAAAAAAGCTGAAATTTTGATGGCCATCAATATAGCATTTGACCTTTGCTACACCTACAGACACTTTTTTATTTTCATATTTCAGTTATGTTTCAATATTCTCCATTAAGTATTCCTTTAGTTACTTAAGGATTATATTTAAAATCAATGAAGAAAGAACTCCAGTATGGCTAATGATGCACCACAGGGAAAAAGCTGAAATTTTAATGGCCATCAATATAGCATTTGACCTTTTCTACACCTACAGACACCTTGGAGCACCTTTTAGAGATGATCAGTCAATAGTATACATGTACTAAAAGTGTCTGCTATACATAGATTTTTTATTCTATCTATTTCAAAGTGCAAAAAGAGCCAAACAGTCAAAATCTTTGTCAGCCTTAGTCAGAATTAGTCATCAGATCAATTCCCAGGAGTCATGCCATTCTCATTAGTCATTGTTGTCCCATTCTATATAGATGGATGACCACCAGCCAAAATTATAGTTGTTTGTCCATATCTACAGTGGAAAACACTAAGAACAACCTTGTGGCATCACCAAATAAAGAAATGTTATACTTTAGAAAAATATAAATCAAAGTCTGAAAACCATTGGAATCAATGCAGATTGATGAGAGCTTCCAAACAATCTCAAACATATCTTGAAATTGGAAGGTTTAATTTTTTTTGATACCCAAAAACTGGATTTTCAAGCCAAATGGCCATGTACATGGGATGTTCACTTCTTATGAATGCTCTATGAGTCCTGAAAAGGTTCAATTTCAAGAAGATCAAAGCAAAAGCACAAGCAGCATCCATGATGATCTCTGACCACAATACACTAGTGACAATTGTGGATGGCCACTTTTCTTCCTCTCTACAAGTGAGTATGTGATAGGCCTACTCCTCCTTCCTCAGACTTTGTTCCTGAACTCTTTCTTGTCATCCTTGGATACACCTCAGTTAACAGAAAATAGCAGCCAGCCTACACTCCACATAACTGAAAATGGTAATGGTATCATAATGGATTATACTACACCACAACCAACAGGAAACCATAGCAGGCCACTTCCTCCCATGCCTTTACATCCATCCCTATGTCATCCTCCTGTTCTTGATGAAGACTTTGCCTACAAATCACCTATCACAAAGAATACTTCAGAGGAGATGACTATGGACAAACTGATTGTTCTCCTTGATTCCAACATGGAATCACCTCAGCCTAACACATTTGTGAACATGGACCACTGCAAGGCCCAGAGAAAGAGCAAAAAGCAGAATAAGAGTGTTGCAGCTTGGGCATGGAGTAATGCCACATTATCCAATGATCGATGGAACATAATTTGTATACACTGGATTTTGAACCTTTATATAAGCTGATGGATCCTTAATCTATTCTAATTTGGTATATTCAATCATCAAATAAGATATCAGCCTGCACAAAACAGAGGAGTCAATGGTCAATTGGTCTAACTTGATCCCATCAATGATAAGATCACTTATTTTTGATACTTGCTGCCAGCATGGACATTTTAATGGGATTTTTGTCAACTTAACATCCTGAATAATTTTAGTTATCCTTGCTTCTCATTTACTATCTTTCAACATCAACTTCAAAACATGTTCTCTTTTCTGTTACCCACTGTCAGTTGTTTTTATTGCTTGATGGCAATGATGCAGGTGAAACATAAGCCTCATTTAAAAAAGCTCAAGGTAGATTGTTCTTTTTTATGTCCCCAGTTCTTTATAATGCCTGACTTCGATGACCTCTTCCTTGGGTGTGTACTGGCTCAATGGCACACCAGTGAACTTTATGTGTACTTTACCAGTGCATGCAAAACAACTTGTGAAGATTGCCTAGTGAGTTTTTGGCCATGACCTGCATAGATAAGTAATAATCATTTACAGGCCCACACATAATGGTGTAGCCATTGACCCATCTGGAATTTGTGCATGGCTACAAGCCAGAGGGCTCCACTGAGTATGTTTTTGTGCAATGGTACTCCCTGAAAGGCAGACATGTTCCACTTGCATAGTCAAAACAAATTTGAAGGCTAACCCTGAGAATTGTGGACTTCATGTTTACTGTCATTTTTATGAGCTGCATGGTGATTGCAGCTTCTAATGTGGGAGTGTTTTCTTTTTATCTATAAGTTTTCTAAATGACATCTGTCTAACAGTAGACCTTGTGGAGAAATACAAGATGGTCATATTGTTCTCATTGTATATTGAAATACCAACTCTCAGTATGTTTTCAGTCCTTCACTATTAGATGGGCCTTCTATTGATAGCTCTCTTTAGTGAGCAGACTTGAACTCAACTTGGATGCTATTCTTCAAGTTGTTCTGTTGCATCAAGCCAACAACATCAATACTGCAAGCTATTTTAGAGGGTACTGTAACAAGCATGTGTCTCAGTACTCTACAGTTGAACAACTGAGTGAAGATTATGCACCATTGCTTTTTGTACTTCTACTATCAGCTGATAGTTTTTCTTAGCTTGTCAATTTTATGTTATCACTAAAGGAGAAGCAACATTCAGAGTTGCTCTTGCTCTTTTCTATGCCCCTCCCAAGTCAATCCCCATGTCAAAGCTGACACAATCCATGTTTGATGGCATTCTCAACAAGCTGACATGCTCCTTACATGGTACCTCATTTATGAAATAAATCTCCTGCTCAGTTTTTTTCACCAAATCTCATTAACCATCACTCCTATAAACTCAATGTTAGACTCTTCTGGTGCTCAATCAGCCTCTGCCTCTTCTTGCTTCAACCTTGGTGGCCTTGCCCTTGATTATTTCTGCTTTAACTACAGCAGTCTTGCTCTCAATCATTTCTGCTTCCCTGTAGAAGCTGAGCAAGAGAGAGTGGCAGCTGATTGAGGATCTTCTTGTAGGTAAGGAAATTATTCTTTTCAAGTGGAATAAACTTTCAAAGAGATGTGGACTTTGCAGCAGAGTATTGATTGCAAGTAGATTTCCAGCACATTCTAAAGAGTGTTGTTTTGTTAAACTTGAAGATGATTAGTTTCTAGACATTGCATATACTTATATCAACTGCTTCTATAAATACAAGGCTACAATCGAACGCAGTGAGATTGTGGCAGGAAAATGGGGGAAAAAAGTAAAAAAAAAAAAAAAAAAAAGTAGGATCATCTCTAAAAGGTGCCCCAAGGTGTCTGCAGATGTGGAGGAAGGTGCTCTGAAAGCAGGGAGGATAGTTGAAATAAGTGAGGAAAAAACCTAAGGAGCTGAAAATTTATTGAAAAAAATTAGAGAAAATAGTTTAAGAGCTGGATCTAAGCATTGTCATCATACAATCAAGGCCACAACTGAAC
>JABAKA010008159.1:0-18944 GCA_018857285.1 Termitomyces sp. Mi166#008 | reverse complement strand
CAGAGGCTTCTGATGCATGGGAAGGAACTGTACAATACACAAAAGCCACAGCCAGCCACAGGGAAGGCCTAAAGGGCAAATCTCCAAAAATGATCAAACTCCAGAAATTGCCAGACATTGTGAATCTGCTGGGTTGGGAACTTGTCTGAATTATATACAGAGCAGGATTGAAGCTAGAGGGCTGAAAGTAGGACCAAAAGAAAAGGATGAAGAAGGAGAATAAAGAAAAATCATAGCAAGGCAGAGAGGTGAAAGGTGGACAGAGATAGGTCCCCTGACAGTAATTATGAGAATATCTTAGATTCACACTCATAAACCAGACCAATATTGGATTCCAGTATAAGTATGAATACAAAATAAGCTGATTATCTAATGTAATCAGCATGAGAGATAACAAATGTCAGATAAGATTTTAATAGAGTCTCAGATGAGACTCAAGTGGCATTAACTAAATTCAGATCAAAGATTGATCTGATCAATGCCTATAAACAAGTCAGAATATAGACTTCTGACATTTTCAAAACCATATTCTCATCTACTACTGGCACATATGTCAGTAACATTATGCAAATTGGGGACTGTAATGCTCTGGTGACATTCCAGCATTTGATGATCTTGATCTTCTGCAATGTAATTGGAAGATTTATACATGTATACCTAGATGACATTTTTATTTACTCTAATACTATAGAGGAGCATGAAGAGCATAGTCATATTGTACTTGAATGATTGAGGAAGAATTTGCTATATTTCAAGTGGAAGAAATGTGAATTATATACATCCCAAGTGGATTGCTTGGGACATATTATTGACAGCCAGGGGATTCATCCTGATTGATAGACAAGTTACCATTAACAGAATTTGCAATTAACACTGGTGTATTGGACACTACTGGCTATGTGACCTTTGAACTTAATGGAGGCTATATACCCTTGATATGTGAAATCTGAGAAAATGAGGCCTTTCATAAGGGTGTGAAGGACTTTGCAAGAATTGTGTTGGAAAATCTCACCAACATCCATGATGCAATCATCAAATCATGTATATTTCAAGCATGTAATGTGAATACATGCAGGAGCAAGGACCTAGAACTAACAACAGACATGTTAAAGAAGAAAAAAAAGAAGAAAAAAAAAAAAAAAAACTTTGCCACTCAATGCCTCTTCATTTAGACCATTCACTGGTCTGAAAGGGGGCATGTAATGGACTAGAGTCTCATCTGAGACTCTATTAAAATCTTATCTGACATTTGTTATATCTCATGCTGATTACATCAGGTAATCAGCTTATTTTGTATTTCAGACTTGTCACACAACATACCCTCAGTCAGTTATCACACACACCAAGGGTATGTCTAACATTGCTACACACTGAGACATATACTAATTATACCAATACCTAGATTGAGTACTTACATATCCTGTTCAGGTATATAACAATTCAGTCTATTATCATGTGCACTGAGGGATTGAGTATTTATGTATCTTGTCTAGATACATCCCCACTGCATACCTGTCAGACTAGATTTCAACAAGTTAGAGGCTTACCTTGAGCAGGCTACTCTCTGTTAGTACTGCTGCTAGATGTCCCCCACCTTTTCCTCAAATTGGGAAACTTTGTTTGTTGCTGGATCTGTTCTGATTAGGACAAAATTATTGTCTGGCTGCACATGGACAGAATAGGACCACATCAATTGAGCTCTATAGAACCATTGCCTCAGAAATGTCTACAAAGAATAGCACCCCTCCTATCTCCATGATCTTCATCTGCAGTGTTGATTGGAAACATGAGAAGTTCAATAGAAATTCTGCTGCTGCCAATTTTATATTATTGGTTCTCACACCTCATAGACTGTTCCCATGCTTCTAGAACTGCAGAAGCATCCACTCTTAGCTTGGAGAATCCTTAGACTTGTTCTCTTTGGATTTCCCTCTGCCAGCTGTGTGATTGAGTGTAATGGATATTAATCATAATTAATTTATTATTATTTACTATTTGGCATCACTAAAAGATGATGCCAGTTTAAATACCATGTATTATATAATGTAAGAGCAGCTTTGCCCTTACTTCATGCAATATAGCAGAATCAACAACTGGTCTGACTTATGGTGTGTGAAATGTCAGAGGCAATTCTATAATGACACACATTACAATTTTTTAAGTCACCCAGCATTGATTAACACTACTACATGATCTGAACTTTAGATGTTCACAATTGAGTTGTAATGGATAATAATTATAATTATTTATATTTACTTAGTTACTAATTGGCATCACCATTTGGTGATGCCATATAAGTATGGTATATTATATAATGTAAGAGCAGTTTTGCCCTTACTTCATGCAGTGTACAGAATCAGAGACTGGTCTGACTTATAATACTGTGTGAACTATAAGAGGTGATTCTGTAATGACCACATTACATTTTTTTAAATCACCCAGTGTTTATTAATGCTATGTAATTCACATTTTAGGAGAAGTTCATATTTGAGTTGTTGAGAACTTTATATGCTAGAATAACCTTACACCAGACCACAACTCAATGAACACCACAATTACTCATGTTGAAGTATCCTGTGCAATAGGAGCATGCTTAGAATTCCTGCACAATTAAGGCTGGAGGAACTCCAGCCATTCTATGCAGTGGCTGGGGAGGTATTTTAGTCAATGAGGGTGAATGAGATGCCCTCAACTACTGCTTCAAGCATCACCTCAGATAAACAGGGGATAGGGTTGGGACCCCTTGTATGGTTTAATCCAAACTCAAGAAGTTTGGGGCTTCTGAGAGTACCCAGAATAGAACCTGTTCCAGAGAAGGCTGATGAGACCTCTGACACAGCTGGAGGAGTAGTAGCCACTGATGTGTTGAATCATCACATGCTGGCATTCTGAAAAAACCAGGATGTCATTGTGAAAACGATGACCCAGAATCACCTCATTGCCTAGGCCAACAAACAAGTGACCATCCAATGATCATTGGGGGACAATATTGTTCTCACTAATGCCATATGGTTCATCAAACTGTATCTGGTGTTCTTGAAACAGAAGGTAAAAGATTACCTCCAACAGAAGCAAGAGCAAGGCTCACAAGCCTCAACATCAGTGTTTTTATTGCCATTAGAAGGAGTAGTAACCTTGCCTCCCGCTACACCAATCCACTAGGCCATGCACTTACTGCATGCACCTCAGCAGCCTGGAAAAGCCCCTCAGGACTTTGCTGTTCAACAGGCTGCAGTGACATGACATCAATGAGTCACATCTGGAGGATTGATGGCTACCAAGGCAGCCTTGACTGAAGTTGCCTCTGAGGGAGTGACAGAGCAAATGCAAGGTTTGCAGGTGACAGACACATGCATGGGATGTGCTGTGTCATGGAACAACTGTATTGCACTTCAATGCATGTGTATAGGAGATCTTAGGAAGTATCAACATTCTCTTATTGATGACCAAGCAAAGGAGAAACATAGATTTCCAAGACCAAATTGCATAGCTTATCTTACAATCAAGTGTTGTTCTGCAAAAGTTTGAGCATACACTTTGAGAGGTTCCTCTGTTTGTAGAACTCAGAGTGTCAAGAGGCAGTCTGCCCACACTTCTGCAGAAGCTTTGAGTTTTGGCTGCTTCAGGTTCTTGAAAACATTCTGAGCTCACTGAGAAAGCTCTGCTCTGGAGAAATGGAGATTTTGGAGAATCTTGTGGCACTGCTGTGTGAGGTCTGTAATATGTTCTGCTTGCCAAAGCAAAGGACCTTCACCAGCCTGGAATGTGTTTCCTTGTCTGTGAGGCATAGCAGGGTTTTGGACAGGTGGAACTGCCAGGAGACCAAGGTGGAGGTGTTGCAGGTAAGTAGAGGTGGTAGGAGGTCTAAGACCTTTCAGACAATGTATCTGTACTGAAGCAACAGCATAAGGGCCAGTGCTAGCAGGCAATGGAGCAAGCCAGAGTGCAGTCAGAGTTTTCAGCAGAGCTCTAGCGTAAGTCTAGAGCAGGACCTTGTATGGTCAGAGGTGCTAGAGAGCATCAGTTGGAGCTGGGCCTTGACTGATTGAAGGCCCCAAAACAAATCCAGTTTGGTCCATCAGCTAGTAGTGGCTTGGAGGAGCATGCAGAGCAGCTGGTACAGGAGGTGGGAAAGTGTTCAGAGGAATAGTGGAATGGTCATAAGGGAGGATGATCAGGTGGCCATATTGATTATTGATTATGTGTTTCCATTTGAACAATCCAATGAGTAGGGAGAGTTTTTAATATTATGTTAGGTCCTGCTGACTCAGAGGCTCACTTAGAGTGACTGGTGAACCTACTAGTTGGAGAGACTGTGAACTGGCACATAGACTTATGGATCATTAGAGTAGGACTACTGGGAGTTGTACAGATGAGCTGGAAGTCAAACCTAAACAGACAGGCACTAAGGACAACAATGCAGAGTGGATCAGAGAACTTAGTGTTGTTGGAGCAAGCAGAAATGAGAAAGACAATAGATTGAGAGTAATAACAGGCAAGAGTAGATGAGTAAATGTGGGCAATATCAAGACTAGGGACTGACTATGGTGATACCAAGGCTAAATATGCAGGGAATGTCTTGGAGAAAAGTGTGGAGCTTTGAAGCACCAAAGGACTTGGTTTTGTATAACATGGTCAGAAGGCTGGGCAAGCTGTGGCAAGCTGACAGAGCAAGTCCCAGGAGTAAGTCTGAAAGGGGGTTTCAGTGATGCAGTGATGTGATGGGGTGATGGCAGGATGGTATGGTGAGGAGGAAAAGGTGGGGTCATGACAGCTCCTTCAACTCCTCACTCAACATTTGTTCCCTCTCATCAAACCACCCATTGTTGTTATCCTTCTCAACACCCTTCTCCATATCCTCCTTCTCCTCCTTCTCCTTCTCCTCCTCCTCCTTCTCCTTCTCCTCATCCTTCTCCTTCTCCTCCTCCTTCTCCTCCTCCTCCTCCTCCTCCTCCTCACCTTTGGCCATCTCCTGAACCTCACACAGTCCATCAGTTTCAGGAACTTGAACTTCATCTGGACCTGCCACATCTACTTCCTCACCAGCTTCATTGCTGCTGTTGTTTTTCTTGGCTTTCTCTTTCTTTGCCACCTTTGTCTCCAACTTCTTGCATTTAGATATGTCAAATTGCCTTAAACCACTTTTGGCAATGAGATTTATGATGTGATAGAAACATCAGACCCTTGAGTGCTTGCTATTGAAGAAATCCAACAGCTCATCAAGACTTGTGAGGAGTACTTTATTATTGCTTGCATTATCACATACAACTGCAAAGGCCTGCATCTCTGGCTGCTAGCATTGAATGAATGTACTTACCTTTTCACAAATGTCACATTCTTCAATGATTTCCTTGAATGCCTCTGCAAGAACCCCATGTGACTCTCAGCTACTTCGACAATATCAAGAAGATATGTGACTATAATGCCATTATCTTTGTAGGGTATAGTTACCACCATGAGAGCCCAGTGGTTTGGTGAGGTCCCATTACTGATAACTGGTAAGTACAAACATTATGAAGTAGAATTCATGCTCACTCTCAATAAGTCTGCTATCTTCTGTCTACATGTGGAAAACAGCTTGCATGCATCATATTTCAGCATGGCCACTGAAGGCACATACTGGCCAGGGCACCCAGTCTTCATCACATGATGGTATCCTGAGTCCATGACAATAATATGACAATATTGAATGGACAAAGACTCTCTGTAAACCAGCAGACATGACTACCCTTTGCCTCGGACCTTTCCTCTATTGTATGTGAATATGTCACTGCCTCCTTCCCCACTCACTTGAATGCCGCCACAATGGAACCATCTTGCTACAATAAACCATATGTAGAAAGTTTACCCCCCTGATTATGGGAAGGGGTATGACAAGGGTTGACCACCCTTTACCCTTAACCTACCCCTCTGCACACCCTTGACCTTTACCTGGAGGTTTTCTCTACCCCTGGCCATCACTAGATATGGACCTGGGTGTTTTATTTTTCCTATATGCTGTGACACTGCTGCATTTCTGTAAATTGTATATACTTTGTATAAATTGGTTTCATGGTTGTATTGAGCATTGTAATGAACTTTTAGTCTATGGATTTACTTCTATTACAGTGAACTAAGTCTTGGTTGACCCAAAGTGGACGTGTGAACTGCTTTGTCAGGTTTCGATGTCAGTGTGGGGGAGAGTAAGGGAATTTGACAGAAGGTCAGAAGAACTTGTCACATTGTCGTCGATGCAAGACCAACAGACAGTGATCTTCTCTGTTACAAATACATCGTGAGTTCACTGCCACCATATGCAGAACTCTCAAATGATGTCGTGCAAGCTCTAATTATAGCCTTATCTTTGAAACAGTCATGATTTCTCGATTTAGGATTCTTCTACATCTTTTCCGCCGTTTGAATACCCACGAGAGGTCAAGTACGTACACAATTTCTTGTCATCGCCCCGATGACTCAAAGCACGAGATCTTGAGGCGTAAATAGTACTGTTCGAGGAGTTATATATTGCGTTCGAGTCACGGTGCCCTAGTGTTGCACATCTAACCCCATGTTCACTCTGATTGCCCAACTCCTCCTCCTTTTTGCTCTTGGTTGGGCTTTGCGACGGTTACTGGTGAAAACGGATCTCGATAATATCCCAGGACCCGAACCTGAGTCGTTTCTCAAAGGTCCACCCTATATGCAACATTAATATTGATTCTGCTGACCGAGATCCCAACCAGGAAACTTGGCACAGTTGTTCAGTCCCTCTGGTTGGGGCTTCAACGACCTGATCACTGAACGATGTACGAGTTCTGTCCAAGCCGAATGAATGTATCTTACGGTTTACAAATGCAGACGGCAGAGTTACGAGGGTTTATGGTCTCTTTGGTGTAAGTCGTGATCGACTGTCCGCACGAAGCATTGCTGAGATTCCCGAGTCAAAACATCTGCATATTTACGACCCCAAAGCTCTACACCATATCCTAGTGAAGGTGGGTCAAAGCGACATCAATATTGAGGATCTAGAGATATCCATCCCGCAGGACCAAAATGTTTACGAAGAACCCAACTCGTTACTTGTGTACGTAATTTTTAATCGCACCATCATCAGTATGAACTTCTTGTCCAGGTCGAACATGCTTACTATGGGCCGGGGACTCGTTTCGACGATAGGTGCGTCTAACATCCAGTTATCGTATTTGGTCAGCTCAACGGGACTAGGCGAAGAACACAAGAAGCAACGCAAGATGCTGACACCTGTGTTCTCAACAGTACATATGCGTAAAATGGGTATGTATCAGCTCATTCAATCAATGTAGTGTCGCTACGGACTATATTTTGTCTTTCCAGCTCCCACGTTCAACAATATTGCGAAAAAGGTTCATCCTAATTGTTCACTGACACTATTACGCCTACCTCTCATTCCTTCATTAGCTTGAAACAGTTATCAAGTCTAAATTATCACATGGTGTTCAGGAGGTATGCCACTTTTGTGGACTCCTCCAGAATGTTTTTGGTAATATTCCAACAGATTGATATCTTACACTGGATGAGTCGTGCAGCTCTTGAAATGATTGGACAAAGTGGACTTGGGTATTCTTTTGACTCATTGGAGGAGGGTACCATGCCACACCCCTTCACTCAAGCTGCTAAAGCATTTGCGTCAGTGATCTGTACGGTGAACTACCGTTGAGGCGCTGCTGCTAACACCTTGAACCATGACTAGCCCTGCCATGATGAAGATGGTCATAGAACGAGAGTATCTTCTCCCAACCCTTGTCAAGATTGGTTCGCCGCGGTTCAGGAGATGGGTCGTGGACCATTTTCCTTACAGAAATCTACACGAGATCCGTGATATCGTTGATACGTGGGATCGCACTACTATTAAAATTTTTGAAGGAAAAAAGCAGGCATTGGAGGAAGGCGATGAGGTTCTGGCAAAGCAGATTGGGCAGGCAAAGGACCTCTTGAGCATTCTCAGTAAGTTGATATTGATCTACGCCCTCAATGATGAGGTCACGAGGATTATTTAGTGAAAGCAAACATGGAGGCGTCGGAGAAAGACAGGTTGTCTGATGATGAAGTTCTAGCACAGGTAACTCATTCAGCGATCCTCTTACCTCATATTCTAATTAGCAACTTGATTCTAGATGTCGTGAGCTAGGTTTCTCTCTGTCGTGAACTATGATAATTGTTTGATCCTAGCTCATTTGCCTTTGCGGCTACCGATACGACCTCGAATGCACTTTCGCGCATTCTTCACCTTTTGGCACTCCATCCCGAAGTCCAGGAACGTCTCCGAGCAGAGGTCACGGAAGCACGCAAGGCCCACGACGGCGGGGATGTGCCTTACGACGATTTAGTCCTACTACCTTTCATGGATGCAGTGTGCCGTGAAACTTTACGCCTGTAGGTTGATTGCGGTTGTGCTCTATTTTTGTTTGTTCATGCTTCGACCTTACAGCCATGCGCCGGTACCAAAAGTCTTTAGAGTGTATGTACAGTGACTGGCGGACCTGATCTTACATAACTAAACTGCTTTCTAGTGCTCGACAAGATATCGTCTTGCCCTTGTCCACGCCTATCAAAGGAGTCGATGGACGGGAAATGGATTCGATCTTAGTCCCTAAAGACACCAAGGTTTTCGTTGGCATTTTGGCTGCCAACCGGGATCCTCTCTTGTGGGGCTCAGACTCTCTAGAATGGAAGCCAGGGCGTTGGCTTGCACCCCTCCCAGATGCATTGCATGAGGCTCATATGCCTGGAATCTATTCACACCTGTGTGCCTTTCTGATGCTGTTCGTAGAAACCAAAGACTAACAACATTCTTTTCCATCATGATCAGCTTGACATTCATTGGTGGAGGTCGAGCATGTATTGGTTTCAAGTTCTCGCAGCTGGAAATGAGTGCGTGATTCATCTTTTGAAGCCTACTTCAGCCTAAAATTTCCTGCATTAGAGGTTGTCCTGTCTACTCTTATCTCTCGGTTCCGGTTTTACCCTCCTGAGAAGGAAATTGTATGGCGAATGACTGAGATAACGAGTCCTGCGCTTAAGGAATCTCTCGGAATTCCCCAGCTCCCGCTCAAGATGGAACTAGTTGATTAGTCTGCTTGAAGGGTTAGGTTAATAGGCAAACAAAATCTCAATTTGAATATGATCAAAGATGTATAGTATAAGCTTCCCCCATCTTACTCTCATCTCTATCCCATCTGTTTCTCTCCCTTATGCCCTTCACCTGTTATTGCCAATTGCTTAACATTTGCTCCTGCACATCTAGCTGATCTTATCTATGTAACATCAGAACCATCATTAATAGCTGAAAGGTCAACAGATGCTACAATTATTTTGTCCATTGGAACAAAGTCCCTGACTCTGAAAACTCCTGGATCCATCTCTCTGATGTCTCTTCAAAACTCCATAAGACTCAAAAATTGGCACTGACAGAATAATTTGAATTGTAAACCAGCTATCATCTATGCTGCTTAATCCTTACTTTCCATTCATCATATATTTCACTGCACCTTCTGTAACAAAGTTACAAGAGAACATTCTTGAATGGTTCATGCAACCAAAAGACCGAGTATCAGACTAGTAGGTGAATCATAAGAAGTTCTGATTATATAATTAGTGTACACTGTAACTAATGGAGGACAACTGAATATTGGAAATCCCATGAGTCCTGCCCATTCTGCCCACCCTGCTCAACCCATTTCTGTCACACAGGCCATCACAAGTCTTGCCATGTTGCACAAATGCTTGAACTTTCATGCCAACTCACAGACATGCTCCTGCTAAGGTGCTGCTGCCTTCCTGGTAACCATGTCTTGACTACATCAGATCCTAGTTGCCAGGGGGGCTGCGGTGGCTCAGCTGGCACCATTGCAGTTCCAAGGGGGGTCACATGATTCTCCCAGTGCAAGGCTGGGGGGTTTGACTCCTAGCTGAGTGTGTCCATGTGGAAAACCCCTTAGACACCATGTGGGTTCTTCAATGCTGCTGGGCAGCCACTGCCCTCATGTGATTGATTAGAGAGGCTTTGTGTGCAGGCCAAAATGAGCAACCAATCAGCACATGACTTGATAAAGCAATGTGACTACCATGCTTGTGTCTGGACAGAAAAAGAAAGGGTTCCCTGGTGTGACAGATTTGGGAGGGTTTAGACCCACTGACCAAGCATGTCATGGTACAGGTAGGCTGGGAAAATAGGTGCAAAATATGCTAAAGAAGGTTGCTGAAGTAATGTGTGATCTGGTGGTTAGGTTGGCACAGATGCTGAATCTGGGCCTAATCAGCCATGCTGACCTAATCCATTGCCCCCATGGGGGTTGGAGGCTGACCAACAATACTGGTCTGGGCATGGGAAAGGTTTAGAGTTGTGGGACCTTGGTTGAGGAGACTGGCTCAGTGAAAGACCTGGTATGCGGTGTACCCAGCAAGCATTGTGGAAAGTAGACAGGTTTAGAAATTGGGATGGCACAATAGTGGCAGATGGGACTTAGGGTGGGAAGATAGTATGAACTCTGAAGGATCAAATTATAGTAAAGTGGCTATGAGGCATAACTGGCATGCTTAAAAAGGCATCAGGCCAGAGTACCAGAAGAATGTGTCTGTAATTACTACACTTACATACTGCAGGTGCTAGGACACTAGAGCTTGAGGATTAATCCATGTGAAAATAGCACTTAAAGAAAATGTAATGGTTCCTTCTCCTCCTCCTCCTAGTTGCCAGGAATGCCAACAACAATACCAGCACCCATGCCAGTACCAACACCTTTGCCCACCATGCCTTTGTCTGAGATGGAGAAGTTTGGTCATCAAGATCTGATGTAGATGGAGAAGGGTAGCAATTGCTGGCTGGTGGTGGTATTAAAGAAAATGCAGATGAATATAAAGCAGCTGTGCAGATACAGCTAGAGAGGTGACTCCAATTAGTTCTATAAGATGCAGAAGAAACTGTCTATGTACTTTGGCCCAGCTATAAGCAATAACATGATTCTTTGCTATATCAATGCTAGCAAGGTGTTTGTGATCAGCTGCTCTTCTTCTTTCCTCTGAGGACTGTTTGACTGCATTTTTCTGAGTAAAAATAGTGTCCATTTGTGATGAGTATTGTGAATTGGCATAGAGATTAGATGTTGGTGCAACAGGCACAAGTGACTCAGATGGCAGTACAGTTTGATGAGATGTTGATGCAATGAGTGAGTATGATAGTGGGTGGTGATGGCAGTGATTGTGATGGTGCTGGCATATCAATGATGCATGCCTTGCCTTTATCAAGGTGAGCTGGGAGTGTTATGGATGGTGTTGGAAGAGGGATGGAAGATGGTAGTGCCAGAGCTAAGCCCTGACTAGCAAGTACTTGTCCTTTAGATGCTATGTAGTCAGTCTTGACCCTGCAACCATCAGCTGCAATACAATACTTCTAGCAAGTTTTACATGCACAGTCAACATGCAGCTGAGCTGCATTCTTGCCACAACCAAGCACAGAGCAGGAGTCTCCAAGCATATGAGAGGAAGAGGGTATGAGGAGGAATGAAACAGCATTAAGGTTTGAGTTGGTTGATGGGGATGGGTTCAGAGCAGTGGACAAGATGTATGATGATTTATTCAATGCAATTGGAGAGGACTTGGGTGTTAAGAAACAGAAATACTTGCATGGTGTTCCATCAGATTGCAGAGAAGAACAACTTGCATACATTTGTCCTTTATTTCCATTGGTATCTGACCTCACAATTGTCAGCTGGACATCAGCCTCACAGCCTCTGCATTTTTATCTTTCCTAACCTAGTATCTGTGGCCATGGATCTGTAAATAAAAAAGACTATAAAACATGAGCATGATGAGAAATGTGCAAAAAAACAAGCTCACATTGGAGCTGAAGCATGAGTGACAACATTTTGATGAAAAGAGGTCAATGGGTAGTTTGATAGCAACCCAAGCTACATAGAATACACCAGTAAGCTTGATCCCTCCCAAGAGAAAACAGAAGACTTACTGTATAGTACAGGAATGTACTTACATGTTGAATGGTGCAAATGATGGCAAGAGAGGATGAGGATGAGGTTATGTATAGTTTCATGGGTGATGACTAGCCAACCAGTGTTGTGACATTTGTGTGACACTATGGACCAGGCTGAGTGGGATGAGAGGGACTCATGGGATTTTCTGATACTCATATTTTCTGAACTAGTGTGTCAATGATATGTGGCTGTGTTATATGCCCCCTTTTGGGACTAATGTTCAGTCTAGAGACATGTACAGATAGTGATATATATGTACAGTAAATATAAGGAAATAAAATATGAATAGGTAAAGAGCATTTGCTGGCATCATGGCCACTTGATAGGGATGTGCTAGTATATGAAAACAAATGACAGTGGCATGACTGTGCTCAGTTGGTAACAATGCTATATGGGTCAAATTTAACTGGATCACTCAAGGTGCAGATTGTATTCCTGCTTCAGCCACCATTTCTGTGCTGCTGGGTGCAATGTTAGTCACAGACACATTTGTGGTAGAGGCTGGCTGAGATGAAACAGATATTTCTGCAGCTACCTTAGTAGGAATAGCTACTGTAGGCAGTACAGTGGTGAGGACAGTTGATGCTGGGGGCATTGCTTCATAGGTGGCAGTTCATTGCCAGGGGTATTCTCTGTTCAGGTTCATGCCAATATAATAGTAGAGGCCATTGGCCTCAGGCTTCTGTCCAAGTCCATGCTCCTCATTGTGCTTGAACATGAGATGATAATGATGATTTTCCTTCATCCATTCTGTCAGGGGATCTATCTCTCTCCACCTTTCACCTCTTTTCCTTTATTCTCCTTCTTCAGCTCTTCCTTTTGGTCCTACTTTCAGCCTTCTAGCTTCAATCCTACTCTGTCAATAATCCAAACAAATTCCCAACCCAGCAGATCAACAATGTCTAGGCAACTTCCAGAGTTTGATCATTTTCAGAAATTTTCCCCTTTAGGCCTTCCTTGTGGCTGGCTGGCTATGGCTTTTGTGTATTGTACAGTTCCTTCTCATGCATCAGAAGCCTCTGAAGTGTTGCTCCTGGCATAGGGAATCTTCAGACTTGTTCTCTTTGGATTTCCCTCTGCCAGGTGAGTAGTTGCCAGGTGAGTAGTTAGACCAATAATCATCTGTACAACACTCAATATACTTTGGATTTTCCTCTGCCAGCTGTGTGACTGAGCCACAGCCCCCAGAGGTCACCCTTACAGCAGGACAAGTCTCCAACTTTGGTCTGGGAGCCTCCCTTTAGCCTGCTTAAACCCTCTTTCTTGCCTCCTATTGGTCTCTCCCCCACTGGACTACTCCTAGCCCCTACAGTCTCCATGACCCAACCAACTGCTTCAGCCAATCCCTCAGATGCTTCCAGCCCTCAGGATGATGCCTGGAACCATCTGCTTGCTCTAGAGACTCAGGTGCAGACTATCCAAACCTCTCTGACCCTGCACACAACTGAACTTGCCAGATTATGCCAAACTACAGACACCATCTCATACTCTCTTCAGATGCTCTTAGAGCATCTTCCTCCTACTCCAGTTGCTACCCCCACACCTCCTACACCACCAGAGATGAATTCTGCACCCTGCTTCAATGTCTCTGCAGCTCCATGCACAAAAAAAATACCTTGCCCAGCACTCTCTAACACTTACAACAGAGACTGAGCAGTGGGTGAACACTTCATTCAGTCTTGTATCACATACATCCAACTGAGTGGTGAAGCTTTTGCTTCTTATGCCTTGAAGATTGCCTGGGTCCTTTCATATATGAAGACTTCAGGTTTTTTGATGACCTGGAGGAGTGAATAGCTTCATCAATTGGGAAGCCTTTGAGACTAATTTCTGAGTGGAGTTCTTCCTCCTGGACCCAGCTAAGACTGCAGCACTCTCCCTCCATAATCCCGACTAGTATTGCCAAGAGAAGCAATCTTTAGATGATTATATTAACTCCTTCCATGCTCTAGCTGAGTAGACTGGTTATCCAGATGGTCTTCAGCTCTGCCTCTCCTTCTGTGAGGGCCTACACCCTACTCTCATGGAACACATCAACAACCTAGCAGAAGGGATGCCCAAACAATAGCATTGCTACTTGGTACAAGGTTGCTCATGATCAGTGGCAGCTATGGAACTAAAGTGTGAGCTATAATGTCCTAACACTTCTTATTCAGTCCATCATTCCTCTCAGTTGCCAGTCACTCATCCCCTCCCCACTGTACATGCTTCCTCTATTGCTCCACCACCTTCAGCTGCAGCATGACCTCTACCCCCAGGAATCCCCATGGAAGTAGACGCCTCTCACCAATGTGCATCAACACCTCTCTTGTGCTATCGCTGCAGAAAACTCAGCCACTTTGCATACTACTGCCCTCAAGGACTGGAGGTGTGCTACCTCTTTTTCTCTGAGCAAGAGAAGCTTCTGCTATAGCTTTCAGCTGCAAAGGAAGCTTCTGGAGACTCCTCTCCTGATGCTTCACTGGTGGATCTGTCTTCTGAAGTGGGCCCTGCAGCTCCATCCACTGAACAGGAAGAGGATTTTTAGTTGGGCAACAGATGAGTTGTATGCCTCTGCCACCTGGTGCTAATTGGTTTGCTTGTCTGTCTATAGAACCTAATAATACATGTTCCTCTGTTGACAATTTGACAACTGAACCTGTAAGCACCCTCTTTGATGTACAAAACCCTTCCTCAGTCAAAGGCTTGACCAGAGTCCCCTCCTCTCCATCCTCTCACCCATGAATCCCTGCCTGGAAACAACACCTCCCTTGTTAGTATGTTGTTACCTCTTCTCCATTCTCAAACTCTCTACATCTGAATGTAAAGATTGAAATTACTGACACACAACAAAACTAGAGTGTTGTTGTCTTATTGAATAGTGGTGCAACAGGTTTATTCCTTGATGCAAACTATGTAAAATAACACTGCCTGACCACTAGACCTCTCTCTTACTCCATCTCCATATACAACATTGATGGCACTCTTAATGAAGCAGGATCTATCTGCTCTGTGGTGGATCTCATTCTGTGCTACCACTCTCATTCAGAACATGCTGTTTTTGCTGTTACTAGCCTTGGAAAGCAAGACATGATCCTGGGCTTCACTTAGCTTCAAGAGCACAATCCAGAAATTGATTGGTCAAAGGGTGAGGTGCACATGAGTAGGTGCCCTTGGCATTGTTCTACTTGCACCAACAAGGTCCAAGAGGAGTGCAGAGCATTAGTCTGTTAATAAGCCCCAAAAAGTTCTAATTGCATATAGTTATTAATTTTGAATTTTTCTTGCTTTTCACAATGCAACAGGTCATGTGATTTGTCACATGATAACATGTGACTTGCCAAAATCAAAAATCACATCAAGTAGTCATAACTTGTTACATTCTTTCTTGGAAAAAAGGGTAGCACAGAGAAAAACTGTCTAAAAAGAGATTTACTATAACCTCATAGGCTCCACTTGGCAGCATTAATGTTCACATGTCATCAGAATAAGAAGGAATTAGTACATATTTAGGATAGTAGGTGGAGTGGAGAGCTTACCAATTTCTCCACCCTAGCAGTATATAAGTTGTACCAAAAGTAGAAAAATAACAATGAACTACAAGAGGAAAATTACTCTCACACTCTGTTTCTAAAAGCCTACATTCTAAGTTGCCCTCATGCAGTAAGTTAGCAGCTATCACTAGCACCACTTCTGCCAAGTCTTTCTATGGTTTGAAGTCTACATTGCCTTCAGTGGCATCTATGTGCTAGATGACCGTTGCCAAGCATCTACATTGCCTTTGTGGCATTTCTACATGCCTATTGATGCATAGTTTATTCCCACACTAAGCATTGACCCATGAAGTGCCACACCTTTCGAGGCATAGTTTAGCCAAAGAAGGAACAGAAACTGTAGTGGCTGGTGGCCTTCTGGCATCACCTACTACCCCTCCTTCATATTTTGAAAACCCAGTCACTGCCTCTGCTCTATGGCAGCTAATTCAATCAGGAGCCTTACAAATTCACCTGTCCAGGGTGTCTACCCACATACTAAAGTTGCATGAGCTGAGCCCTTTGTCATTGCCTCCTCATCCACCAAGTCCACCTACTTAGATGCTAGGACAGTGGACAAAATCGTTGGCAACAGCAGTCAGCAAGAAGCATTGGCTAGGTGAGTACTTCTCACCTACAGAGCACCTTCACCACTGCTACTGGGTGAGTCAACAAGCTTGTTGGCAATAACAGTCAGCAAGAAGTGTTGCAACACTGACTTCAAAAAGAAGAGATTAGCACCTTAGAGGTTTCTGCAGGCACATATACTTCTGACTCCAACTACCTGTCATGACCCATCATTTTTGCCTTGTCATCCTGTGTGACTTCCCTGCCATGCACCTTCCCTGCCATCACTAACATGTCCCAATGTGCCTTACATATCAGCCACTCACATCCCCAAACCTTATGCATCAGCCGCTTGCATCACTGATCTGATCTGCATCTCCAATGCTCCTTTTGAGGCAACATTCCTGAAAATGCCACAATGGCTTGCTGCAGCTCACTCCCACATCTGACTACCTGCAAACCAACTATACAGTTTTGCACTGTGTGTCTTGGTGCCCCCCTCGACCCCCACCAACATCATTTCAGTGTCCCATTCCACTATAAGTACATAAACCTTCATACCATGGTAGTCAGTCCTTAGTCTTGATATTGCCAACTCTTTTTGTCCAAGTCTGTTCCACTTTTCATTGTCATACTAGTCTCCCAATTCTTCTCAATCTACTCTATTTTCCATTTTCACTCACTGATGCTGCTCTAAGTCCTCCAATCAATCTTTCTCTCATTAGACTTTGCATCATCAACACTCCAATCCCAACTTCTCAGTGCGTCTTGCATTCTCAATGACTAAGACCACTTTGATGCCCCATAAGTTTACATGCCAGTTTACAGATCTCCCCAACTAGTGGGTTATTGCTCTAGGTGAGAGCCCTCAGGTCAGCGGGACCTGACATAATATCGAGACTACCCCCACTCATTGGCTAGCTCAAATGACAACTTATACTCAAAACTACCAGCCAATGACAACCTACATGGTTGATCAGTACAGCTGACTCATTTTCCCAAACCCAGCCAACAATCCTATCACTTCTCTGAGCCAGCAGCAGCCTGTCATACCTGTTGCACTGTATCCTCCAACTCACTACTGGACAACAGATCAAACTGGATACTTGCTGGGGCCTTTGATCAGTCAAGGTTCCAGCATTGACTGGCACTCTCTGGCACCTCCCCCAATACAAGGTTTGAATCCCCAAACCTATACTGAAGTGTTGCCCAAGGCTCAGAACCAGGTATGAACTGCTCCAGCACTCACCAGCACTGCTCTGCTCATGGCAGGACCAGTGTACTCAAGTGGATGGGATGGCTTTCAGTCCTCCACCACCTCTGTTGCCCACCAGCCTCACTGGCAGGTTCCAGTGGCAGCACCAGCTGTTCACACCTCTCTGACCCCTTTGGAACAAGGAAATATGTCTCAGAGTGATGGTGACCCCTTGCTCCAGCATGTGAGATGATGGGTGGAATATTCTCAGAAATGTGATGCAATCCTAAAGGAGCTCTGCCTCTTGTGAGAAGCGTTCTTTCTAAGGACCCAGGAGTTCTTTAAGAATCTGGGGTGCCCTGCATCAGAGGCCACCACAAAGGTCTGGGCTGATTGTAAGGGGACAGCTAACTGTGGAATTCTAACCAAGAGGTGGGCTGAACAAGGCCTAGACAGATGACAAGCGAACAACAAGTGAGCCACAAAGGTGAGTCAGAGATGAGCAAGGAGTAAGCAAGAACACAAGTGAGTGCCAACAACAGGAGGGACATTACTGGCAGCCTTATAGTTGGTTTACTGAATAGGCCTGAGAAACACTGCTATTGTTAAGCCTGAGGATGTTCTATCCTACAGGCTTTCTTATATACTACATCTCTAGTACTTATGACTAACGCTATATGACACATCAGCCCAAGGTATGTAAAGGGAAATAACTAACACACCTCTTCTGAATACAGCTCGGCATACAGGTTTCCTCTCTTCAGTGCAGGCAACACAGATAACTGGGGTGGTGCTCTCCCTCCCCAAACCACTTCCCAGGCCCCTGGACAGTGGCCTGCCCCTTAGCAGTGGAGCACAAGGTGGCACCAGCAATCACTACTACTATTACTACAATGCTGGTGCCCCTGCACAGAACAACAATGATCAAAGTGACCCTGGTAGCATGCACAAGGCTCTTGCATGGGAGGGGCAGCTAAACATTCAGAAACCTGAACCCTTCAGTGGGTGCAACCCTCAGAAATGGTGAATCTTCCTTGTTCAGTGGACCATGTTCCAGGGCAAGCCACACACTTTCACTTCTGATCAAGCACAGGTTGCAGTTGCCACATCCTATCTGTAAGGCATTGCACTGAATCACTACACCACCATTCTCCGCTTCAATTCTGGCCACCCCCTCTTCACAAACTGGCAGACATTTGTTTACAAGTTCTTCTCCAAGATTGGCATATTTGACATGGTTGCTAAGGCTGAAAGAAAACTTGTGTCTCTTAGGATGAGCGTCAACAAATGTTTCACCATGTTCATTGTTCAATTCAAAAAGGAGGCTTATGAAATAGGCTGGAACTACAATGCCCTGAGGTTTCAGCTCAGAAAGGCCTTGCCAAAGTGCATTCATGATGTGCTTCGACTCGTGCTGGAGCAGCCTACCTATGAGGATTCCAAAAACCTCGTCACTCAGATTGACCAGTTGTAATCGGGTTGTTACATCACAATGACTATATTAGGAGTTGTCACATAGAGTGACATTATTTATGGCCCAATATCATATTAGCTAAGATAACTTTCTTGTACATCACAACGTATCTAGTCAAATACCGATCAGCGGTCTGATTTAGCTACTGTGTGAACCACAAGTTAGTTCTTCTGCATAGCCCCAGGGCTACA
>JABAKA010008158.1:0-19073 GCA_018857285.1 Termitomyces sp. Mi166#008 | reverse complement strand
ATCAAATTTGTTCGTCCAACACCAGTCATAACTAGCAACCTGAACTTTTGTGTCAGGTCAAAATATAAGCAAGATAACTCGTAGCACACTGTTCCACCGGGCTTTAGAACGTAATGCATCTGTTTGCATACCTCCAAAAACTTGGGGCCATCTAGAACAACTCTTCACTCAGGGACTGGGATGGAATAGAAACTATTCCCGTGCCTTGAATGATTCTATAGCGTACACAACGTTAAATGTGTTTGGTTTGAATCTTCGGGATAGCTGCATAACATCGCCCTTGAAAATATTGAGCGTGCAATTCTCATGTATCGTAGGCCATGTGCCGATGACATACCTCTCACTAAGTCCTCGATATCACTCAGATGCTCAACCCGTGTTGACTGTTCAGCGTCTCCTTCGGACTGGGTGTTACAATCATGTGGAGATGATAATCAGCAGCAGGAAACTGGCAATTATGATCCACCGACTGCAATGATCCATCACATTCTGACGCTTCACTCCAAGTGATTTGCTTGCAGTGGCATGACGTTAAATATCTCGCTGAGTCGGCCCACCCAATGATAAAGCCCGAAGCAAAAAAGAATTCCGGCGTTCTTTTTTCCCAACCCCACAGTTTCCATTTCAGTCGACACCTGCTGATCAACTATGCACCACCACCACCGCTAACGAGATACGTGATGCATCTATTCACGGGGATCTCACCCGGAGATGTGCACTGTGCCCGATTTTTCGAGGACTTTCTAGCGTGAACTGTATCAGGAATGTTCCATCTACGTGTGACCTTCACGTATCTTTGAGATATTGTCTATGATCTCTTGATATCCCTTCAACAATTCTCTCTAGATCTCTTGGACCCCTCAGATGGTGGTGGTATGTGCTCGATGGCATGGATGTCAAAATTTCTGGGGTGCGACCTTTTGATGATGTTGTTGAATATAATCAGTTATCGGACTTGCTTGCTATTTACTTACTCCAAGTATCCAATACAAGATATGAATTTTAAATAGGTATCAGAGACACACGGCTTAAGTCCAATTTTCCAAGTGAAACAGATGATGGGAATGTAGTATAACTTAAGAGAGTGCAACAACAACAATAACAACAACAACAACAACAACAACAACAACAACAACACCAACAACCATCACCCTCCGCACCTGTGGGATTGGGTTTTGATGGCCTCTCACTCAGTGCTTGTTATGGCTGTTATGAGGACTGCACATTGCTGTCAATAGGCTCAACTCCATTCTACCACTATATGCAAGGTTTCATATGCTAACTGCCATGTCATGACATCCACATCACCACCAACAACCACACCAACATTGACACCCATTCCTCCCTACAAGCCATGCACCTCCATGAAGCCACTGAGGCCTCTCAGAAGGTGGTTCCTGTCTAATGCCCATCATCTGTGTCAACACTACCCTGCAGACTCAGCTGCATGTATGTGCTTTATGCTGAGGAAAAAAGATCTCCACACCACCACCACCACCACTACTCACCTCCTCATCAAAAAGGCCAAGCTCCTCACATCAAGTTTTGGGACATTTGTCACCTCCATCCACACTTTCACAAGCGCATTCAGCCCATCCAGTATGCCTATTGCTTTAGCAACCATTCCCCTTCTGATATCCACCTTGCAGCCATTATCTAGCACCAGCACTCATGTATCCAAGTCAAAAAGGGCTGTGCATGCCTTCACTGTTGTGTACCATGCCTGCCAGAAGTTGGAAACATGGACAGATCACATGAATGTTTATGTTGGGTAGGGAAAATGGGATTAATGGACATGACTTTTTACATAAGTAGGTCTACCAAGGCATATTCTTGTAATATGACCTTAGCTATATTTCAGTGGAGGTAGAGATCAGAATGGTAACATAGTAACAAATGAGATTCAGCAGATTGGCATCTTGATTGCATCTGTCAGGGAACCTCCTGACCAACCTCTCCACAATCACCCCACTATGATTTTCCTTTATTCTCCTCTTCTATCTCTCCCTTTTGGCTCTACTCTCAGTCCTCTAGCCTCACTCCTGCTCATTTTTGAAGATTTTGCCCCTTTGTTTTTTTTTCTGGGCTTCTGTGTATTGTACAGCTCCTTCCCATGCATTAGAAGCCTCTGAAGCATTGCTCCTGGCATAGGAGATCCTCAGACTTGTTCTCTTTGGATTCTCTTCTGCCAAGTGAGTAGTTATGCCTAAGATACCTGTACAATACTCAATACACTTTGGATTCCCCTCTGCCAGCTGTGTAAACAAGCCAAAGCCTCCAGAGGTTGCCCTTACAGCATCACCAAAAAGTGGAGCAAGAAGCCTGGCTGTGACCTGAACATAATGACAATTTCACTTTCCAGTTTTTGAGTACCCTTGCTTGGTCATGGGCTGACATCTTTCATAAAAAAGTACTACTATCTAGGTAAGAGGTAGATCAAGATGACCTGAAAGTCTGAAGACTCTACCTTAGAGGGATAGAGCTACAAAAGATGGCTAGAAATTTCACTTCCTGAAACATGACAGTAGTACAATATAGTTCACAGGCAAAATGAGGGGATTTGGCTATGCCTCAGTTGTGATGTAGTCAGCAAGATGGTAAATTTGAGAGATTTGAACAACTCCAGGATTATTTATCACCAAACATACCACTACCAAAGTTTCCAGATTACAAATAGACTAAGTACTAAATGAAAAGAATTATTTAAAAATTATTGATTAAGTGAGGTCTGCTCTGCTTTCTCCTGCCTGACTTCACTAATTTTTTCCCTTTTCATAGATGACCTCTATCCTGGGTTACTGCTGCTGACCCTTTGAAAGTTCATGAGCAAGCTGCTCAGCAGGATGCATGGGAGATGCTGAAGTTACCACTGCTGCAAGGAATGCCTTGTCATGCTTACTGAAGCAGTGGGACTGGCTCACAGTTGGAACCATGGAATGGGAGGAGTGTTGGTGTTGCAAACAGGCAAAGCACAGACTGAATAGTCACTAAAGTAGATGGATGACTTGCATGAAAATTTAAAGAGAGAACAAGGAGGAGTTGTGGATTTTGAGAAGACCATGGTAAGTATTTTATTTTGATGTTTGATAGCCTTAGCTGTTGTTGGTGGTCAGTAGATGTTATGGGAACATATCTGATGTACTATTTACCAGATTTGGCTGATGGACTTTATTAAGCTCATGTCTGAAGTGGGGTTGACCCAGACTGCTGCACCTGCTATGTCAAGTTCTGCAGCAGTAGCCTGATTGCTAACACTGGCAGCAGTGGGGCAGTCAGTAAGTCCACCACTTGGAGATGAGTGTTGTTTCAACCTGTAACCAAGAAAGTTGATTCTAACCCTAGCTGTCTGCTGATTTGTCTGCATAGAAGCAAGCCAAATGAACATAGATAAGGCATGGAGGTAAGGAAGCAATTGTGAAGAGTAGGACTGATGAAGAAGAAAGGGTGCAGGAAGTTAAGAAGCTCATATGGAGGGGTGTTTTGGAAGAAAAAGAGGGGAAAAGGAGAAGGTCATTGTCACTAAGAAGGTGACTTTCCAAGTTGCTCCAGTGGCTTTAGAGCCTGTTGCTGGCCCCTCAAAGCCAGCAGCTGCCAAGGCTGTTATGAGGTCTTTGTTGGCAACTTCCACACCTATGTCAACCATTAAGCTAAGTCTCAGGTGGAAGTGCTCAGGCTGATGGGGGTTTGCATTACCAAGGAGGTGACTGTCAAGAGGGCTGATCCTTTCATAGTACCATGTTTTCATTTTGCTGGTGAGGAAAGTGATGCCTTGATCATGAGCAAGATGACAGAAAAGACTGAAGAGGATATGGCAGGAGAGGTAGCACAGGAACTTTGTGCTGAGAGTGGCAGCAGTAGCAGCTCTAACATAAGTTTAAGCACCAGGGAAAGTAAATGTGGGGAAGAGGAAGAAGATGGCAGCAACTCACCTCAAGTATATTTTGCTGTGGGCTGGGCTGAGGAGACCAATTGAGAATGTGATTGTTGGAAGGCTAGGTTGAAAGCAGTAGTGATAGCAGCAGAGGAAAAGGCTAACACCATCTTCTGCCTTCACAAACTCATACTGCCACCTGATGTCCTCCACCAGATCTGCCTTGATTTTCAGCTGCACCTAAGCATGTTAACAGCAGTGCTTAATACCCACCACTTAACAGAACTCAATGAGAAACTCCAGACTTATTGGCAGGTAAGAGCAGTTAGTTCTCATTCTGACAGAAAAGTTCTGACCTTTGAGTAAAGGCAGCATGTCAGCTAGACACATTGATTAGGCATCATCTCTTCCCACTCCTCAACATGTGAGCTGCTGCTTCTGTTCTCATCATCATCACTCCTGCTCAAGTCCTTGCTAGAACTCTCACTGCTCTCAGCACAAGGCTCTTGCTCAACCTCTCCTACTACTTCCTCCATTTCCTCCATTGCTTTATTGACAATGAGCACCCTACTTTCCTCAGTCCCAGCCAAATGGAAATGAGATTCCATGAATGGTTCAGCCTCACAAAAGGTACCTTCTTCATGACTGGGGCTTCCTCTTGTGGCTTCACAACAATGGGAGGGGTTGCCTTAGGTCTGAATGGACTCATGGTAGGTTGAGGCACTGCTGGCCTCACAACAGTCATCTCCTTCCTTTCCTCTGCCTCCTGTTTCACCTGCTAAACCTCCTCTACTCTACCCTCCTTGCCACTCCTGCTCTCCACTGTCTCTCTGGACTTGGTTACCAGCCTTTTCTTACTGGTGACAATGCAACTGACAGCTGCTTGGCAGCTAGCTTGCCCCTTCCCCCTTTCATCTCATAGCATGCTATCAGCAGTCCCTTCCACACCAAATAAGCCTTTGCTGCTTTGACCAAGGTGACCTTCTGTGTGATGACAGGAGTAGCCACTGGCAGCTTCTTCTTCTGTACTTGCTGCTCTACTCCCTTCCACAGACACTTGGTCTTTGTGTAACACTAGAAGCAGGGCCTATCTTCCAATGGGTAACAATACTCAGCAGCATCTTTGGCAATGCACTGAGCACCTCAACATCACTAAATCACTGATTTACACACTTGGCTTGAAATATAGTAAACCCACTCACTGCCAATAAATGTTGAATATCATGTGCTTTTCACTTTAGAAAATTTGGAAAGGTTTGGGGACATTGGAGCTGGTTTTGTGCACATGTGTGAGCTGATATCATCAATCATCAGCATTATCCATGCTGTCCATCCACAGCAATCAACACCTCTTGCTTATTGTCCTTATGCCCTGACAGCCCATCATCCATCATAACAATCAACAGGCCTGCTCATTGCCTTGCTTTGCCCTTGCCTGCCCTCTCCATGTGATCCATCACAGCAATCAACATCTCTTGCTTATTGTCCTCCCACCCTTACAACTGTCATCCATTCATAACAATCAACAGGCCTACTTCTGCCCTCTCCATGTGATCCCTGCCTTTCCATTGGCTAGCTGTTGCTATTATCTCCTTGACATTCTCCATACCCCACCACATAATTCTTGCTCTCATCTGCACAGCTTTCACTCATCATGTGTTGTTTTGTCTGTTTGTGTGCTTCTTATACATTTACTTTCACAAAAGATAACAATGCCTTTTAGAGGCACATATTAACAGAGGTATTCATTGATTATGGTACTAAATATACTAAGATAACAGCATGAGCAGTGTTAGTGGTGCTATACGAGTGCTATATAGAACTACATAGTGCCATAGTGCTGTGATGTACATCCCTATCTCTATAGCTCCCTGTAGCTCCATAACACTCTCCATAATGACACTGTTGTACTTTGTAGTGCTTTATAGGGTCTGACCCTTCCTTGTAGATAATAGGATGTCTTCATAGAGCTGACCTTTCTACATAGAGCTGAGATCATTTAGTAGTCTGTAGTAGTGTAGAAATTACATAGCTATCCTTTTTTGGTCCAATTTGAATGGGATAAAAGCCAGGGTAGGGCATTACAAGAGTATGTGTTATGCATTACAGTGAGGCCAGATTTGTGTAGTATGATATAGAAGTAGTGGAGCCTGCTGGAGTATAGCAGAGCAGTTACAATGTTATAATTGAAACAGATCTGGGGCTGCATTATAATGTGTCATTGATAAGCCCCAAAAAGTTCTAATTGCATATAGTTATAATTTTTTTTTTTTTTTTTTTTGTCCAAAAGTTTACCATGACTTCATAGGCTCCACTTGGGCAGCAATAACATTCCAATGTCATTACAACAGTAGAGAATTAGTGTACATATTTAAGATAGTAGGTGAAGTGAAAAGCTTAGCTAATTTTTCCACCTGACTAGTATATAAGCTGTATCAAAAGTAGAAAAAATAACAATGAACTATGAGAGGAAATTACCCTTGCACTCAGTTTCAAAAGCTCATGTTCTAAGCTGCCCTTATGCAATAAGTCAGCAGCTATTAGCATCATGTCTATCAAGTTTTTTTATGTTTTAAGTCTATGTCACCTTCTGTAGCATTTATGTGCTAGGTGTCCATTGTCAAGCACCTACACTGCCTTTGAGGCATAGTTTACCCCTGTACTAAGCATCCCCATGAAGTGCCACACCTTTTAAGGCATAGTTTACTCTGCAGAGGAAAAGGAACTGTAGTAGGTCTTAAGTCTTCATACACCACTACAAACCCCTCCTCCACATCTTGATGCCACCACCTACCAACAGCCAACTCTGCTGGTTTCTCCCATCATCTCTGTTCATGACTACACTCTTTATCACTAAAACTGTCAGCAAGACTCATTGGCAAGCTCATTGGCTAAGTGAATACCTCTCACCTACAAAGTAACTTCCTCCACCACTACTGGATGAGTTGCCAAGCTCGACTTCAAGGGAGTGGAGTGGCACCTTAGAGATTTCCTCAGGCATTGGCACTTTTGCTAAAGAATTCTGATTTCAACTACCCTCATCCAGCAGCTCTATTCAGAGTCCATTGATAATACCAGAACTTACATTAAGTAGCTTAACTAGCTAAAAGCAATATAGATCGCCTACCAGTTTAAATCTTTAGGAACTTGCCAGAACCTGCCTTTACATTTTTGTGCTTAGAATTACCATAATTTTTTATAGGTAGCCTACAACCTATATACATTCTTTTATAGGTTGTGTTTGTGTCTTAGAAGAGAGCTCATGTAGATCTCTATCTCTTTAACATGCATCCAGGCAACTGAGCAGGCTCTCATTATACAATATGATGCCAGCAGACTGTGTCAGTGGTTGAATACAGATGGAATCTTCAATGGATCCAATCAATCTATTGGCATATTTGTTCTTGTTGCTGGTAGATCTGTTGCCAAAGCCATTAGTATATCTGTTGCAAATGTCAAAGGTATATGAGCATCAGGTAGGAAAAACCATTCAATTAGAACACATAATCTGTTGCAAAGAACCTCTACATAGTTGTCAATGGAGCAATTCACCCTGTCAGATCCATTATGCAATCCATCAGTATATCTGATATCCATCAGCATATTCATTGCCAAAACTGTTGCACTCAACCTGTCAGAAGATTTGTTGCCAAAGCCATCAACATATCTGTTGCTAAAACTGTTAAAGCATTGGGTGTTTTCAGCAAAGAAAAAAATTTCTATAGTGATGCTGTCATTAGCACTTTAGGTGGGATTCAAACCCATAAGTACTGGATAAGCAAAGATCACAAGTGACAAGTGTAGCACTTTACTGCTAGACCACAGCTGCTTGTAAAAGATAAAAGGATCATCCTGGTTGAGTTGACCAAAAGGTGATCCATTGCCCAAGCCATTGGCATATCTGTTGCTTGTAGATCCATTGTCAGAAGCTGCTGCCATATCTGGCTGCAAAGGGGCCACATGCAAAAGTATATTACATTCTGTTCCAAAAGTACTCAAGTGTATGTACACCCTGGATGGGCATAGAGTCTACTGTAGAATCCAATTTGTCTCCACCTGATTCCCTGTCTTTCAGCTCAAATGTGGCTCTAGAAGGAAAACCAAAATCATATTTGTTTCCAAAATTGCCAAGCAGATCACTTTCCATCTGGTATGCAAAATGGTTTGCTATATATGGACCTGTTGGCCATTCCAATGTTATTTCACTCAGAGATGCTCTGGATATGCCACCTGCTGTGGAGCTTGGTGATGATGATATTTCTGATAAAAGTTTGGAAATGTCAGCAATGTGAGCTGGAGTAAAGGGGCCAACAGGCCTACATCCAGCTCCAAAAACCATTTCCTCCAAGCTGGCAGTGGGAGGAGGAGTGGACATGTCATCTGGAAGTTGGAACAAATCCCTGGTAGTGGAGGCTAATGATATTGCCTGATCTCCTGGCAGCTTGAAGAGTGTCCCTTGGCCATTGGTATCCTCAGAATCAGAGTCAATGACAAACAGTGGATTTGTTCCATGCTCACAATTTCTGTCTGCTAGATTTGCATTGGTATTTGTGTCTTTGTTGTCAGACTCAAGGACAAAGAGTGGATTTGTGTCAGAGAGCAGCTGCCTGTGCTCATCATTGGACTCTAGGATGAAGAGCAAATTTGTGTTGTCAGACTCTAGGATGAAGAGCAGATTTTTCATCTTCTGGGTCATGTGAGGGAGCAGCTGCTCATGCTTGTCATCAAACTCTAGGATAAAGAGCAAATTCAGGTCAGAGAGCAGCAACCCATGCTCATCATCAGACTCTAGGATGAAGAGTGAACTCATGTTGGGGAACAGATTTGTCATCTCCTAGAGATTTCTATCCACTTCCTCTTCCAAGTGAGACAGAGCAAAAAGAGGGTCAATCAATGTCCATCCAATCAAGGTCTGAATTGGTAATTATGGGGTTGTCAATGTCAACTATGTCATTGTTGTTGTTTCCAAGATCCACAAAGCTGTGATGCACAGACAATGGCTGCACAATTATCTTCCACAGTAATGTAGGCCATCTATGGTTGATAGCCCTCAGGAACCAGAGCAATACTGGATAGGAGGAGGAAGTTGACCTTAGAATTGGGGTCATCACTATTAATGCTGTTTGTGATGGAATTGATTCTGGTCAAAGTGCCCAAGGGAAGGGGGTCAGCAAATCCATTGCCCAATTTAAAGTCATCATC
This sequence comes from Termitomyces sp. Mi166#008, assembly GCA_018857285.1. NCBI lineage: Eukaryota > Fungi > Basidiomycota > Agaricomycetes > Agaricales > Lyophyllaceae > Termitomyces > Termitomyces sp. Mi166#008. Next base: position 10,000 of record JABAKA010008158.1, on the reverse strand, counting down.
AGCAATGGATCTGTCAGGAATTAACAGATTACAGATATCATTTGCCATCATAGCAGTGCCTGTTCTCTCTACTGATCACAACCTCTTCAGTGCAAGCAGACTCCAGTGGCAAATGGTCCTGGAGGTAGGGCTATTCTCAGAAGCACTCACAGAATGGGCATAACAATGCAGCAACAGAGATTCCTTAATTGTCAAATAATCAAGTGATTGGATTTTGTTGAGCAATTGGATTCTGTTGTCCTGACTTACATAATTCCACTAGTCACAGGTGTATAAGTTGACTACATCTCCTGGGTAGTTTGGCACAGTCCAGGCCTCAAGTCTCTTCCACCTCCTGCAGCAAGGTGGAAGGCTCTGATTGTTTGGAAAGAGGAAACCACCTGATTAGAGTCTTGATCAGGCTGGGAACCTCACATGGGATGGAGTTCACACTGGCTACTCCAATGTGAGCCAAGACAAAATTCTGTCAGCACTGAGATATGTTAGATGTTGTATCATCCAGAGTTTGCCAGTAGGTTTTCTGATGTTGCCAAATTTGGCAAGTGCCACACATAATTAAGACTTGCAGTAGTAAATTATGTCTTGTATATTGGAAACTGCAGAGCCAGCTGGTGTTGCAGCATGAGAAGCCATTTTGAATAAGCAGGATGAGAGTGAGGTATCAAAGACTCAAAGAGAGGTTGCCAGCTCAAATGTCATTCTCTATAGGCATGGGCTTTCAGGGAAATTGAGGCTTGGACTTCAAGGATTGATGCTGAAGCCCTAGTTTTTACCACCTTGCTAGGAGCAACCTAGACAACATTAATACATGAACAATTCTTCTGTGATGAGCTCACACAAAGCTTGCAAGTGCCTTTCAATTTGTAGTTTTCACAGATCCCAGTCCATAATGGAGAATTGTGAGATGTCACCCACAATTAGGGATGGCAAGCAAATTTCAAACTCTTCTGGTGCAATAACATCTGGTTCTGTTGGGCAATCTGCTGCATGGATATCTCTGTTGGCCAGTTCATCATTGTCAAATGCTCTAGCAACTTCATCAGGCTCCAGGGGTGCAGTACAACATGTGGTGAGAGTATGTCCACTCCTTGCCTGCAAGGCCACTAGGATATTGAGCTGTGCTCTCAATAATTCCCTTTCTGTTTCAACCTTTTGGCATTATCTCCCCTTGCCTGTTGAGCTAGGTGACAGACCTGATCTTGTAAAACAATCCTAATGCATGCTTTAGCTGTGTCTAGCAGTGCATCAATCTTAATCCACTTACTGTTGTTCTTTAATGTCAAGGGCCAGTTGTAACCAGAACAAATCATCATCTGCTGATAGTGTGCAGACTGGTTTAGATGTGTGTAGCAACAGAGGAGCTAGGCAACTCCAAAGGACACAACAACCCAGACAAGCAGGTCTTAGTGGAATGTGCACTTAATTTGTGTTGCAAGGGCTTGTCCTGGCAGGTTTCTAAGTACTAGAACTGTACTATATTGAATTAAGAGTGGAAAGAGGCTTCATAATGTCAAGGGAAAAGGGGATGTTCAGGAAGTGGTTTTGAGGAGGTGGTCAGCTTGGAAGAGGGAGATTCAGGAATACTATTCAAAAGGGATGTATATCAGAAATATGGTCAGGAAGGGGATGAGAAAGAGTAACAAAGGGGGACTTAATGGAAAGGAGAGTTGACCAGTATCAAATACTAGTGACAGAAGAGGAGACTGCTGACAGTTTCCAGTTCATGGTGCTCAATGGCCAACTTAGCTATTACACTAGCAATGGAGATTTGCTTAATAAAAAGACTTGGCTCAAATGCCAGATGTTAAGGAGGGAAGAACTCTAAGTCAGAGTTGTATGTGGCAAGGAATGTTTAGTGATGGGAAGACTTGAGCTCAGAAGCAGCAGAAGTGCAGTCAAGGATAAGGAGGTGGATTCTCTTGTGCTGTAGTGCTTTTATATCAAGAAGTAAGTGATGTTTTGTAATGTAGTGCTTTGTTTTTGTATTGGTAATATTTATGAGTGAGACTGTCTCATGTTAGGAACATATTGCCAATGCAGGTAATGGAAAACTTGTACAGTAAGAATGGAATGTTGAGGAAATGGTCTTTATAGTGCATATTTTGTAATGGTTGGCTTTGCTTGTTTGGCTTGTATAGAATATAAATGTAAGTATGAATGGAACATGAAAGTGAAGTCATGTGCTTCTGTAAATTTTGATTGATTGCCATCAGTGACAGTTACTTGGAAGATCTACAAAACTGATGTCATCACCTCATCTCTCAAGGTAGCATCCAGGTTGGTGGCAAAGTGCCAGAATTCTGACAACAACATGAATCCCACAATTTGATTGTGAGTGGAGACATGCAGATTGGTGACATATTTGAAAAGCTGCTTGAGCTCAATCAGGTTGAGAAAGAATCCCCTCATTGTGTGTTTGTACACAATGGTGCTTAGCCATTTGGCTGCCTTCTCCATCTTGTACTCATAACTAGCTGTCTTATTGGCAGCTGCCTCTATGAACATGCTGTTAGTATGAGAGAAGCAGTAAAAATACTCTCTCAGCCCTCCCACAAAACACAAGTTCAGATGCTCTGCATGTCCAGCTTATGCAACTGCACAAGCCAGCTAGCTGCATGTCATGTTCTCCTTGGACTTTTTCTTTTTGCAGATAGCTGCATTCTTGAGCTCACAATCTGCATGTTCAAAGGCTGTTTTGCCTAGCATAGCCACAAGCTCCTGCTCAGACTCTGACTCACTTTCCTCAAAGTTGTCATTGGAGATATCACTTCTGCTAGCTGTCTTATGCACTGTCTTGAGTGCAATCACTAGCTGGTCTTCTGTCTGAGCATCTCATACTATTTGCACAATGGGGTAGAAGTTGGAAGAGGCCTGTATTACCACAGGTGCTACAAATTTGAGTGTGGCCAGCTCAGCCTAGTAGTAAATGCCTGCTAGGTAGGTCCTGACCACCAACTTGGACTCATTGTAATGTTTACAAGCCTAACAAGCCTTTGTTGCAGATGGCAACAACAAAGGTATAGAGGCTTCTACACTTCACTCAGCATTGAATGCCACTGTTTGAGATGATAGTAAGTGCCATTTGATGCTGCTTTCTCAGGCTGTCAATGTTGTTAAGTTCCATTATTAACATGACTGCCATTGGATCCTGAAGGAACTCTGCCTCAGCTAGTACAGGATGACCAGCATTCTCCAGTTGTTGCAGGATCTCTGCCAGGTACTGGTCATTGGCTAAAGTAGGTTTGACAGCTTGACCCTTCTCTTTGCTTCTGCTTGATAATGCAAATCATGTTGGTTCAGCTTCTAGTGCTAGTGCACCTCAAGACAAATGTGATGCAGGAGGTGATGGAGGTGGAGGTGGTCAATGCAGCTGAGTCACATCCAGCATGGTACTGCAGGTGCACTTCTCACCCTGCATAGTCCAAAGGTTCATGAGATGGATAGCCTCAAGGAGGCACAGAGTATTCATATTGCTGGAAAACATAGGGGCAGTGATATGGCTCATACAGTCAATACACCTTGTCATTCATGTCCATTGACTCATAGTTGCCCATCTGATAAGGTGAGCCTTGTGGTGGTGCTTCATAGTATAGTGGGGCCATCTGGAGGCAACAATCCATGCCCTCCAAGCTCAAGTCAATGGGCTGACAAAGAAACCCAACTCAGACAAAATGTGCTCAAACTGTGGAAAAACTGGTCATATACAAATGGACTGCTTTAGAAAAGGTGGTGCAAAACAAAGACAATACCCAGTGTGGTGGAAAGGGAAGCACATAGCATCGCTACCTGGTGCAAACTTCACATTTACAACTGTACCTGGTGGTCACTATGCCTTGTCAGCCTCAGTCACCAAAATTCCAGAGAACATGAAACAAGAAAATTTACCATTGTTTAAACATGTTGCCCTTGCAGCCAGCAATATACCATTGAATGTGTCTTGTTTGCAGATTCTGAATGTATAACACACTTCCGTAAAAACTGTGATCTTTTTGTTGAGTATAAACCTGTCACAAAACTGATTGGCCAGTCATCAAAGGAAGGATCTAACTTTCAGATTCTTAGGATGGGAGATGTTGTTGTCAGGGTTATAAATATACACAATGGGAAAGAACAAACCTTAGTTTTCCAGGATGCACTCCATGGCCTTGATGTTACTGCAAATTCAATCTCAATAAGCAAGCTGGATCTTGCAGGTTGGTACCTGGTATTTGGAGATTGAAAAGTCTGTTTCCTCTTCAAGAAAGCAGAGGTATTTGCTGGTGAGCTGAAAAATGAGATGTATCTAGTATTGGGATTGTTTATGGTTCCTGTACCAGTGGCATTAACTGTCTGATCACTTTGAAGTCCCATCAACATCACAACTTGGCACCAGCATTTTTCCCACTTTGGTGCATTATGTATTAAGGAAGCAGCAAAGCTTGTTGATGGACTAGTAATCATAAAAGATAATATGATTGGTCAATATAAAAATTGCATTGTTGTGAACTTGAAGAAACAACCTTACAATAATTTCCTGCCACCTGAAACCATAGTATTGTAGTCTACTAATATTGACCTGTGAGGACCTGCACATGTAAAGTCAGCAGGGAGTGCTTTATATACAATGAAGTTTCATGACCAAGGATCTTTCCCCATTGATAAACCTTCTTCCTACCCAACCAACTTGCTGAAACTGTGCTGTATGCATTCAAAACCTATAAGGCAGAGTCAGAGAGGATGACTGGATGCCTGATGGTACTTGTCTGCACTGACAATGCACCTGAGTTCCACAGTAACCTGTGGAAGGAATACTTTCAGAAAAAGGGACTTATCTTTGATCCAACTGTTCCATACTCCTCTGAGTCAAATTGTACTGCCAAAAGGTCAATTGGGGTCACAACTGCCAAAGTATGAGCAATGCTCATTGATGCAGATCTACCAGCAAAGTGGTGGGCACAAGCATGGGAATTTTCTGAATACATAAATTAAATGGACATGCAATGAAGGGTTGGTTGATTAGAGACCAGGGAACATATCAAGTCTTAATACCTGAGACCGGTGAAATTATATGTTCTCATGATGTGAAATTCAAGGAAGGATCTGGTCATCACTCTCTCACATCTGAGGGGTAGTACAATACCAAAAGTCAAGATGATGACAAGGACTATCAATTTCTTATTGAAAATTCACTCTCTAAGAACACTCCAGCCATTTCAACAGCTGACAACCAAATCAAGATCAATATTGACACACCATTAATATCTCAAGCACCTACATCTGACCCACTAAAAACTCCCATAATCAAAATCACACCAGCACTTGAACCACCTCCAGCACTGTGAAAGTTACAACCTTGCATTGCATACTCACCAGCATCATGTAAATCTGCATGCCTTGCCAAAAAGGAACTAGTAGAACCTGCAGAGAAGGAAATTGGGACTGAATCAGAGAAAAATCTGTCAGTTCTCACTAGCTTAAGTGACAATGAGAAACACTATACTTATGCACCAGGTACACCCACTGCAATGTCTGTAGGTCTACCACCAGAAACACAAATTTGTTTTGTCTCTTCAATGTTCACTGAGACAAATGATCCTACTTGATGCCACCTATGGAGACCTGCAATGGAAAAGGAAATTGCACCATAAGATGAGTGAGGAGTTGTAATTCCAGTACTATGCCTGAGGGGAGTCAACATGATAAAAACAAAATGGGTGTTTGATCTGAAAGTTGATGGAGATGGTCACTGCTAAGGAGGTGAGTGAGAAGTGTTGTAAAGGGGTTCACACAGAAGCTGGAGAAGCATTACGAGGAATCATTTGCTGTGGTTGTTAGGTATGAATCAGTCTGGATCCTATTATCTATCATCACATCTTGTGGTCTCAAAATTGGTCTCATTGACTTTGTCAATGTGTACTTAAATGCAAAACCCCAAGGCAAAATTTATATAGAAATTCCTGAAGGATTTGAAGATCTATAAAATTCCCGGTGTTAACACTGTCCTACACATGAACTTTACCATATACAGGATGATGGACAGCAAGAATAACTGATTCTTCGAACTCAATGAAACCTTCATAAAGCTAGGCCACTGCCAATCTTGTGCTAAAATGGACACCTGACAGAGGGTACATATTGTTGTCAACATACATGGACAATGTTCTCATAGACATGTCATTTGATGAAGTGATGGAGTCAATAAAGAAGGAGCTGGGAAGTAAACATGAAGTTACAGATATGGGAAAGCCTAACAAGGTTCTGGGAATATCACTCATCATTGACAATGCAACCGGGAGCATCACTATCCATCAGAAACAACTCATCAACAAAGCTATCACCAACTTCAGAGTGACTGATGCCAAACCAAAGTATATGCCACTTCTCATTCTGATATTGCCTTTGCTGTCATGGTTCTCATGCAGTATGCCAAAGACCTACATCCTTTTCATTGGAATCTTGTCCAACATGTCATTTGCTATCTTAAAACTACTAGAGAACTTGTGATCATGCACAAGCAAGGTGGAGACATTAAACCTTACAAATTCTCAGACTTGTCATATGCCAATGACTCAGATTCTAGGAAATTTTCAGCAGGATATGTGTTTAGGATGGCAGGAGGACCAGTTAGCTGGAAGGCCAAAACACAAGATAGGGTCAGCACATTGATGGGTCAAGCAGAGTATGTGGGGGTATTTGAGGCAGGGAAGCAGGCAATGTGGATGTACTCTTGGTCATTGGAGGTGGATATTAGGGTGAATGGTCCTCTCATTGTTTGATGCAACAGAAACATGGCTGTGGCACTCACAAAGAATACTAGTGGTCATAGCAAGGTCAAACATCTCGATGTCAAAGTCCACTGGACCTGCAAAGCTGTCAGACACAAGGACATTTATGTTGAGCCAATATCATTGGAGGACAATGTAGCTGACTTATTCACAAAGGCCTTACTCTATCCAAGACTTAAAAAGCTCATCAAAGAAATGGGTATGATTTACCTAGTGTAAGTTGCATCAGGCTACAAATCCAGGAGGAGTGTTAATATGGGATTCTAAACCTGCATCTCATATATAATTTCCTTTTATATCTTTTTCATTAATAATATACAATTTTTTATACCAACACATCTCAGTCGCTCACCACCATCTGTGGATGCCTCTGAGGTGTGTATAACTTACAATATATAACTCCAATTCATATGCTAACATATGATCTACCTAGTTATATCTAACAATATCATTAACAGGTAGATATCTAAATACAGTTGCTTACCACCATCTGTGGATGCCTCTGAGTTATATCTAATGATATCATTAACAGAGATCTACTCCTTCAAGCTCATCAAATAATGAGCACCCCTCTTGCCTCATGGGTTGATAACCCCTAATCTCTATAGGCATAGTGGAAGCTTCACTTGACCTCTCTGGCTGAGCAGCTCTGAATGGCAAAGTCTGCACCACCTCCTCATCCTTTATTAAGTCCATAAACTGGATGGTATCCTCAGATTTGCTCTTAGATAAAACTACCTTCAATGCAAGCTGCAGTTGACTCACTGGCACAGTGATAGTGGTCAGATCAACTGATCAGTCATCTTATCACCAGTGGTTTGCACAATATTCATCATCCATGCTACCAACAATCCTTCTGGCAGTCCAAACCCATCATTATGAGCTGTTCTGGGATCATCCTCCAAAGTACCCATCCTCTTAGCCAGAGGTGTATATTTTGAGACCCCAGGTTGCTGCAATCCTTGCATGAATGCATTTGCATCACTCAAGTCTCCAGGTAGATTGCCAGATGTCATAATGTCTAGACAGTACTCTGAGGTGGGGGTGGCTGTACATGAAGCAATGAAGTTTGATTAAATGAAGCAGAGATTCGATTTTTGATAGCTGAGAGCTGAGATTTGATAGCTGCAAACAACCAAGGCTGGTTGATTCAAAAAAAAATATAATGTGGTTATGTTATTTAGAACTTAGTGCTTATAGGAACACAGTCCATAGTAAACAAGAAAGTTGCTTATTTAATATAATAATTATTTACTTGTGCCAATTAGCACATCAAGATATAATGATAGATAAGATATAATACAAGAAAATAAGAAGAAAGCACATACTCCACATGTGCTCATTATAAGTATGTTCTTGCCAAAGACAAAAACTAATGGGATCATTGATCATACTGTGCATTTATGCTCACTATACTAAGAGGTCAAAAGCCTGCCCATGCAAATCACTAAATTCTAGAAGTGACCTCCCTCACCATGTTTCAGGAAGACTGCCATCACTTTTGTTGCTAGCAGTATTCCTTAAAACACAAAGGATGCTACAAACACAAACACTACCATGCATCACAGCATCACCACATCCATGAGTTAAAGCACCATTGCATCTGTGAGTTGGAGTACTTTGACCACTAAAGGAATAAGAGGCTTCAAAAGGAAGGGATGTTTGTGGGAGTTCTGTTAAGTGATAACAGAACAAGTCATATAACAGCTATAGAGCTCTGAATTTCCACACAAACTGTCCAGTGCTTCAGCTTCTGCAGTAAGCCTTAGTGATAGTGGTGGAAATCACCTCAGGTCTAGAAGGCATATGCATGACCTTCTAACTCCTATGTAACCAAACCATGTAAGCTCAGTGGCTAGAGCATCATATGGAGTGCATTCCCAAAAAGTCTCAGGTTCAATTCCTGGTGTGGTCACTTTTCCATTTCTAACAAGTTAAAGGTGAGTAGAAGCAGCAGGGAGCCCTTTGACTCTGTATCATATTAGTTGCTGAGGCTGAGAATGATGCAGTTTGAGCACAATAAGATTATCCTACACTTGAGCATCGAGGTTTACATGAGCATAGAGCAGAATGATAATGGTGTGTTTTTCAGTAAGTTCAGCAATCACAATTCATGCCTTTGCTCTCATGGGCTGTGGTTGGTGTTCAACTGTCTGAAGTCCAGAACTTGCAGTTATAGAAGTGATAGATAGAAGAGCAGAGGATGATGTGATGTGACAAGGCAGGCAGTGCAGTAGGTGTACCAAGTGAATCATTCTCATTGACATTCATTTTGGCTGATTCTTCCTGGGAGTGAGTGCCCTCATTGAATCATCCAGTTTTGGCATGTTGCTCAATGTTTTGAGTTGGGGTAATTCCAAATAATGTTGATTGCTCTCAGCATCTGGTTCTTGGATCTATGACTGAGAAGAGGAAATCATACTAGTCTCACTGCTTGTTGACCTTGCAGCAACACTGGTATCAGCCTGAGGAATTTTCCTGAGTATATTCAGCTCAGAAGTAAGCATGATCTTCTCAGCTTCAACATCTTGGATCCAAGTCCTGACATTGGCCAACTCAGTGTCCATTGACTTAATTCTGGCTTTATACTGGATAGTTGAGACATAGACTTCAGATGAAGTGTCTTCCACATTTGCTTTGTCCTGTCACAGTTGATGCAATTCCTTCTTGGAGTGAGCTATTGTACCTAACATCATTGCCTTTGTTGCCATCACATTCTACATCAGCATCATTCTCTTTGTTGCTAATCATTGAGTGAGGTGAAGGCATTGAAAAAGAGATTGAAAAGATTGAATTCCAAAGACAAAGAAATAGTAGCTGATATCAGATATAAAATACAGAAGACAAGTATGTTTTTGGCAAAGAGAAAACCGATAACTGCCATCACCTTTGTTACTACAAACAAGAACACTATCACACATCAAGGCACCACCACACATCCACAAGCTAAGGTACCATCATGTCCATGAGTTGGAGTACTTCTGAGTTGAAGACTAGGTGGCTGAAGAAAGGGATGCTTGTTGGAGTTCACAGATGAGGATGGACATGAATCTGTCAGGGGACCTATCTCTCTCCACCTTTCACCTCTCTGCCTTGCTATAAATTTCTTTTATTCTCCTTCTTCAGCCCTTCCTTTTGGTTCTACTTCCAGCCCTCTAGCTTCAATCCTACTCTGTCAATAATCCAAACAAGTTCCCAACCCAGCAGATCAACAATGTCTGGCAATTTCTGGAGTT
>JABAKA010008157.1:0-19181 GCA_018857285.1 Termitomyces sp. Mi166#008 | reverse complement strand
CTGGGTTGGGAACTTGTTTGGATTATTGACAGAGTAGGATTGAAGCTAGAGGGCTGAAAGTAGGACCAAAAGGAAGGGCTGAAGAAGAAGAATAAAGGAAAATTATAGCAAGGCAAAGAGGTGAAAGATGAAGAGAGATAGGTCTCCTAACAGTCGCCTCTCTTCTTCTCTGAGTCTTTGCTCATTGCTCCAATGGATTTTGAGGAGTTCAATGGTCAGCTGGCTGGCTTAGCAAAGGCCTGGGAAAAGCATCATGCTGAGACTGTGCCAAGTCAGTCTTCTTCTCTGAAATGTCCTTGCATGGAGACCCCGCCCCCCAGGATCCCCTTACCTTTTTGCAAGTGTTCTCACTGCTATTCAGGTGGCCCTCCTGTTGTGGCCAGGTCCAAGAATGTGCACCTCCATATGTGCTTTCATCACTTGCTGGCCACATCATGCCAGATGCAGTCCCAGAACAAGGACCTGCACCAGCAGCTCTAAGAGGCCCATGCTGAGTTGAAGCGAGAACAGAGGAGGGTCATGGTGGCAACCAGTGGGTCTGAGCACTTGAGGGAGTCAGAGGTGTGGTGGCAACAAGAGGTGAGGGCAGCACAGGCAGAATTGAATGGGTGACCCATTCTCTGAGTCCTGAGGAGGAGGAGGAGGAGGAGGTATAGGAGGTATAGGAGACCAATGTTGGTATGCAGATGGAGGGAGATGAGGTGCTGCCAACCAGGGTTGCTCTGTCAAGTTCCATCAGAAATGATCAGGATGCATTGGTCTAGCAAGGATGGTTGATCTAGCACATGGCCATTGAGCAGGTACAATTCCTGGGTGGGTTTTTGGCCTTTCTGTGACTTGCCAGTACTGATGCTGACTTCAGAGGCTATCCACACTCACCACACCCTTCTTGACACTACTACTTAGTCCACTGAGGCCATTCATGATGGCCTGGGCCAGTCCAGGCATTCCATACCATTCAAGGTTGACATGCAGTTAGAGGACTTGGGGCAAGCGATTGTACTTCATCAAGGCATCTCATACTGGTAACAGTGCCTCCTGGAGCATTTGGCCCTCAAGCCCATTGCTCATACTCCAGCTCTAGAGAATATCACTGATGAGGTTTGGAAGGATTTGTTGTTGGCTTTGGGAATGTCAGAGTTTAAGAGTGAGAAGGGGGGTGATCCAGGCCTGTCAGGGCAATTGTAGTCATTCTTTGAGGCCTACATAGCTGCACATAGTCTTTTGTCTTGGTCCTGTCTATAAAATCTTCTTTTTTCTTGGTCATCATCCCTGGAATGTGGTGAAATAAAAGATAAGGGATAAGATAAACAGATAAGATGTGCAAATAAAATAAGATAAGATGATGTGAGTGATCTTTGAGGATGGTCCAGGTGATCTGATTGGTGAGTTATAAATGGAGGAAAATCAGGAGTGGCTTTCAAGGTTAGTGGAGTAACTATATCGGAGTTAGAGAAGAAGTGGGAATTGGTGAGGTGAAAGAGGAAAAAGAGGATTTCAAAGTACTTGTGGGAGTTGCATCCCTAGTTAATCCAAGAGATGGGGATTATGCTCACAACTGTCTTCATGATGTTTCACTAGGATCAAAGATCCCATGGCTTGTCAGGAAAGTACTTGTAAAAGTCTCGGAGTGTGTCAGCAGCTCCTCCAAAGTTGTTAAAGGATTTCCAGGTGTCATCTTTGGGACCATACCTAAGCCACCAGACTAGGTAGCAAACCTTACTCCAATACATACAGAAGTCAAGGATCTTCTCCACCTTATAGTGATCCTCTCTGTCAACTTTGATTGGAGGGGGAGGATCATGGTAGGGGAGAGTCATTGTATTAACCAGGGAAAGCATCAGGGTGTGGCATGGCATTGCCCTATAAAAGTCTAAGCTGACATGGTGAGAGATCTCCTTGCTCATAGAGCTTAAAGAATGTCAAGATGCAATTGGCCCAGACTTCTACAGTGGCCTCTAATGCAGGGTTCCCCAGGTTCTTAAAGAACTCCTGGATTCTTAGAAAGAACGCTTCTTATAAGAGGCAGAGCTCTTTTAGGATCATGTCATGTTGCCAAGAATATTCTGTCCATTGTCCTGCACACTGGAGCAAGGGGTCACTATTACCCTGAGATGTGTTTCCATGTTCTGAAGGGGTTGGAGGGGTGTGAACAGCTGGAGCTGCCACTGGAACCTGACAGTGAGGCTGGTGAGCAACAGAGGTGGCAGGGGGCTGAAAGCTATTCCATTCATTTGAGTACACTGGTCCTGCCATGAGCAAAGCAGTGCTAGCAAGTGCCAGAGCAGTCCACACTTGATTCAGAGCCTTGGGCATCTGTAAGAGGATGGCTAACCATGGGATCCCAGCCAAGAGGTGGGCTGAGCAAGGCTGAGACAGATGACAAGCAGATGATAGCAAGCCACAAAGATGGGCAAAAGGTGAGTGAGGAGTAAGCAAGGACACAAGAGGGCACCAACGACAGGAGGGGCATCACTGGCAGCCTTACAGTTGGTTCAATGAATAGGCCTGTGAACACTGCTATTGCTAAGCCTGAGGATGTTCTATCCTGCAGGCTTCCTTATATACTACATCTCTGGTACCTATTAACTAATGCTATATGACACATTGGCCTGAGGTATGTAAAGGGAAATGACTAACAATGATCAAAGATGAGTAATGGTCTGATTGATGACTCATAGAAGACAACTAATACTGGCAGAAGGGGATAAGGGAATGCCAAGCAGTCCAGATGACAGATAGAAGAATGTTGAGCATACAAACTAAGCCGAGCTAGGATGGACATGTCTCCATAAGGAACTAGTCCCCTTATAGCATCACTCCAGTATAGGTTCAGAAGTCCAAACCTTGTATGGGAGGAGGTGCCAGAGAGCACCACTCAATGCCACGACCTCAACTGATTGAAGGTCCTAGTGAGTACCTAGTTTGATCCATTGGCCAGTAGCAAGTCAGAGGATATGGTGTGACAGGTATGACAGGCTGCTGCTGGCTCAGAGAAGTGACAGGATTGTTGGCTGACAGGGCAGCTATACTGCCATTTGAGCTAGCTGATGAGTGGAGGTAGTCTCGATATTATGTCAGGTCCCTCTGACTCAGAGGCTCTCACCTAGAGCAATAACCCACTAGTCAGAGAGATCTGCAAACTGGCACGTAGACTTACAGAGCATCAAAGTGGTCTTAGTTGTTGAGAATGCAAGACGTGCCAAGAAGTCAGGATTGGGGTGTCAATAATGCAAAGTCCAATGAGAGAAAGATCGGTTGGAGGACTTAAGGCAGCATCAGTGAGTGAAAAACAGAAAACAAAATAGATTGAGAAGAACTGGAAGACTTAGTATGATAATAGAAAGTAGAACAGACTTGAACAAAAGGGTTGGCAATATCAAGACTAAGGACTGACTACCATGGTATGAAGGTTTAAATACTACAGTGGAATGGAATACTGGAACAATGTCAGAGAAGGTAGAGGGGGGCACCAAGACATGCAGTGCAGAACTGTATGGTCAGTTTGTGAGTAGTCAGATGTGGAGGCAAGCTGTGGCAAGCCATCATAGCATGTTTTGGGGATGTTGTCTCAAAAGTAGCATCAGAAGATGCAGATCAGGTCAGTTGTTTCTCTTCTCAAACATTTTGAGATACATAGTTCAGTTCAAGATCAAACTCTGAATAGTGAAACTGACAAGGATGATGCAGATGGAGATGGATTTCAGAGTGATGCCAGTGATGATGAAGACAGCAACGATCTGTGTCAAGAAGTTAGGGAGTACTGCCACAAAAAAAAGGATGACAATGAACAGGATTTCACAAGATGGCCCAGATTGGATGTGGAATGCAGATGAAGTTGCCTCCAATGACCCCAAACATATTTTCTGTCCTGCATCACATTGCAACCAGCCTCTTTACCTGTTTACTAAGCATTTCTGTCAGCATCTGCTCTTTGCTGAACATGATGGAAAATGGGGCATGGAAAAATGCTGTGTATGATATGTACAACTTCTGCTATCTCTGTGGCCTGTGTGAGGTATAAAGATATATGTGGGCATGCTGGTACTCACCAAGAATGTGGTGTCTCTGAGCTCATTCCACCTCCAAATACATCTCATGACTTTGAACAACAATAAACATCAAGAATTTCTGGTGTCAGCTCAAGCATAACTATGTACATTGTGTTGCATGTTCCAGGCTTGATTATCCCTGTCTGGATTCTTATCCACAGAGTTACACCAGCATACATCGCTTGTGGAGAGATCCTGTGGTGACAGTCATCAATGAGGCTGTTCAAAGCAGATGTCAATATTTTAAAAGTACTTTAAGTTGTCATGGAAACAGCTGGTGGAAACCAAGATCAGCAGGCATGTCCATGTTGTGAATGTGAAGGACTGGACATGCACTTGTGGATGGCAGAAGTATGATCCACATCACCTCTGCAAGCATTTTGTTCAAGCAGTAGTCCCTCCCTCCTCCAAATTCTTCTGTCTGGTTGTTTGTTGCTGCACTATGTCAATTTATCATCACAATGAGCTTTGATCTAAAGATGATACTCCATCAAGTCTTGGTACCACACTTGAAGATGATAGTGGAGGAATCACCAAAAGATGATCACTCTTGGACTAGTGACAAAAAGGTTTTATGCAGAGGACCTTTCACCTCTCTACCCTGCTATAATTTTCCTTTATTCTCCTTCTTCAGTCCTCCCTTTTGGTCCTACTTTCAGCCTTCTAGCTTCAATCCTACTCTGTCAATAATCCAAACAAGTTCTCAACCTGGCAGACCAGCAATGTCTGGCAACTTCCAGAGTTTGATCATTTTCAAAGATTGCCCCTTTAGGCTTTCTTTGTGGCTGGCTGTGGCTTTTGTGTATTGTACAGTTCCTTCCCATGCATCAGAAGTGTCGCTCCTGGCATAGGGAATCCTTAGACTTGTTCTCTTCGGATTTCCCTCTGCCAGGTGAGTAGTTAGACTGGTAATCATCTGTACAACACTCAATATACTTTGGATTTCTCTCTGCCAGCTGTGTGACTGAGCCACAGCCCCCAGAGGTTGCCCTTACAGAAACTCCACATTCAGTCAGTTCAGTCAGAACATCTGGAAGCAAAAAACAGCAGACAATGAAAGTAATTGATCTTACAAGCTCTTCCCCACCATGAGAGATCATTGAAGAGCTGCCTTTTATTTCTATCATTGATGACCAAATTCAAAGCTTGTCTCCTGTTGAATATGGAAATGATAATGAACATGAAGTATGTAATCATTGAATCAAGTATCTTGTGACTCACAGTATTATCTAGAGGGATGAGCTCAGACAAGAGCTTCTAATCAAAGCAGATAATTTGAAGAGGCTGCAAGGATCTTGCGCAGCAAAGCTCAATCTGGATGAGGCACAAGGTTGGCAATGATGTCATTGTTCTTGTTGATGACATTCAACAACACAAGAAAATGGGTCAAAGACATGATACCACATGGGCAGATGGTCGGGGAAAAGTCGATAAATGTAGGGCACTAAATACCATGGGGTATGTAAGACAAAGCAGCACATGAAGATTGCTTAAACCTTACACTGTTGCTACATGTCATTTTTTGTGCAAATCTACCTAATATTCTGTGTTCTTCAAGTCTGATCATACAATATCTACTGCGGTCTTACCTTAGAATGTGAAGAGTTATGCTGAAATACATTGAAAATACATCTACGTTGCGTCTACATTGAAAATACGTCTACGTTGCATCTACATTGAAAATACGTCCAAGTTGTGTCTCAATTCATGTTCGGTCTGTTGCCGGACCGGACGGTGTTTTCCGAAGCTCACGTGTTTGCGCATCAAGTGCTGGGTGAATAGCGTTCACTATATTTCAACAAGCTGCAAGGATATGATGACAACACAGATACCGGAAAGCAAGGATTCAGATGTGGAACAAACCATTGAACTTAAACTTACGGCCTGTTGCCACCACTCAGGCACCGAGACTGAGGCCTCAGGGAAGCAATGATGAGCTCTGCGAGCCGAGCCATGATCGTCACGGAACAAAACCAAAGACGATGCTGGCAGAGCGCTGAATGGAGTACATCGCAGTCCTTCCATGGTCTAGATGTGTCTAGATGCCTCGTACCATGAACGATGAGCAAACTCGGCCGGCTGTAACTCGTGGCCGTCGTTTCAAAAGCCGCGGCATGTCAGGCTGAGAAGTGGCATCTATTTATGACATCATCACGTGTACCTCAGACTGAGTTCGATTGAAATCTCACGATCTCTTCGTGTTCCCTCATAAAAGCCCTCTCTTCTCCGAAACAACATATCCCAAACAGCCATGTTCTCCAGACTCGTGCTTCGCCGCAGCACCCTCGTTTTACCGCTGCGGCGCTCCATCTACACGTCTCCGTCGCTCTCCAACGCAGCGGCTAAACACACAGCCGACTCATACACCAAGGACGACATAGATCCTACACCACCAAGCGACTCGAGTGTATACAGAGTCGACGCCTCTTCAGAGAACGTACAGAAGCCGCATGAAGCACCGTCTGGTCCGTGGAGTCGTGCTGGAGTAAAGACGAGTGAATACCAGAGCGTGACAGAGTCGTATACGGTGCCTGGGCAGGAGTTGAGGTACGGAGGGAAGGAGGCGCTTCCGAAAGACAAAGGGCCAGAGATGAGTAAACCAGATGAAGGTCCAGACGGCAAGGACAGTGGTGGACGAAGACCTGAACGAGCTAATTGAATATCCGAGAGTACGTACTTTCTTTCTGCGCGTGCTTTCAGTTACTAATAGTATATACCATTGAATAACAGCTCACGATACGCATTTGCGAACACATTGGACATTGATATATGTATCACACGTCCAGTCGTCTTGACGAACTGTATCATATTTTGGTTTTGTTGTCAATCAATGACCGAGAATCTAAGTCTTTATCCTGATCCAGCCAAGGTCTTCTCTGGCAAGTCTGTAAGCTGACATCTCAAAAAGTGTGCGTCACTCACATCTACGATTACTTAACGGCTCAAGATACCAGTCCAATTCGGTATTAAACGAACACTGTACATGATTCGCCTTCCATGCAACCAACCATTACATCTTCACTTTCTTCGCAGTACCCACCCCACTCCCATACACATCGGCAGCCTTCCTCTTTGACGCGTCTCCAGGTCCGAGCCGCAATTCAGACAACTTCTCGTACAATGCCTCATTAAAACCGACACATTCCAAAATCGCACAGTCAGCCTTCAGGTCCCCCTTCTTATACTTTCCGGCGAATCGATTACCATTCTGCAAGGCATCTTCGTTGTTGTAAACTACTGTCAGTTTCGAAAGGCTCGGGCCCGACTATTGCAATACTTGTCAATCTCGCGTCAAGAATCCGATTCAAACTGAGCTCACGATGTCGCGCGGCTTACGAACGCCCTCGGGGAAGTAATCGCGTGCATGATAACACTTGTATGTTCCCCCGTAGCAAACCCCCGACCCAAGTTCATTGCCAGCAATGAAGAACAATTCGACCGTGTTGCCGTCCACGTCGGCAAATTCATTATTCTCTTTCCACGCCCCGTCTTTGATGATATTGAGCGGTGCGAACGCGAGGACGTTGACTTTTTCAAGGCCCCAGCGGATGAGACCTTGGAGCAGGAAGATGAACTCTGCTGCGAAACTAGCACAGACGATGAGCACCAGTACTCGTAGAGTATACAATAAGACCGAGCTTCTCACCCAAGTGGTTCGTACAACTACATGGAAAAGGTTGAGTCATTCTTTCGTACAGAAAAGAACGAAGTAATACATACCCCGTCGAGGTGGCGTTTCAAATCACGCCTCATCCAATTTGCATTCCCACATACAGGAGAAACCATCCTCCTCCTGCTTGGCATGACTTTAACGAGAATACCAAGATTCTTCCAGAACGTTTGGAAGGCGAGGGAGTCCGTCAACTGGATGTACGAAGATATATTCTATGGAAACTCCCACAAGTGAAAGGCAAATACCGAGTGTACTACAGACTCGTTCCGAGAAACCTTCAGAACTGGGAGTTCCTTGTTAAGACGATCATTGTGCTTGAACTGACCAGCCCATTCGGTTACTATCCAAACAACGGGAGATAACAGAAATGAGTACCTTCTGGATCTCAGGCTGGTCCAAGTCTACCCGCTCAAACTTCTGTTCCCGGGATTGAGCGCTGGATTCATCAATGCTTCCAAGTATAAATACCTTCAACGGGATCCTGGGGTTGTTCCTAGGGATAGTTATCACAGTCGGAGGGCGCTATGGGTGATCGCTTTAGAATAAGGAAGAATGAAAAGAGGATCAAATACCCTGTAAACGGTGTTGACGCCACCCACATCAGGTGTGACAGAGACGACGCTTTCGCCGCTGTTCGAATTTCTCTGTAGATCCTTGATTTCCAACTCTATATTCCCGATATGGGCTTCGAGATCGTCTTTGGACATCATAGCTTGTAGGAATTCTTGTTTCACCTCCCCGAGTTCCTTGTTCTATGATTCATTGATCGTATGGGCAAGATGACCAGGAGAAGGTCGCGACGTACACGCTTATCTATTTGTTTCTTGATCCCCTTCAATTTCTTCTGCATTTTTTGGGTTCGCTGTATATTGTAAGAATAGAGCAACACGAGTGGTGACCAAGTGGCGGATGGTACTTACGCCACTCGCAACCTCGAGCTTTGTCTGTAATTCGTTGAGTTCTTGAATCGCAGCTTCCAAAGTCACAGCTTTCTCTTGGGCAACCTGTTCAAAGAAACAAACGAAAAAATTTGTAAGCATGTGCAAGTCCGAGTCAGCAATCAAGATAGACGTACCCCCCGGGTGAACTTCAACTTCGTCTTGAGCGCCTCAAAACGGGCTTGGTTATCGAGTTGTTCGATTACCTTCTTGTCCTGCAAAGTCTCCTACACGGAAGATTTAGTCTAACGCGACGAAAGAATTATCATCTACACACTTTCTCGTTTAAAATCTCATTCTTGATTTCTTGAATCATCTTCATCAATTTCTCGATCGTCTCTTGAGCGAGTTTCGGATCCTGAAAAACGGAATCCATGGTTCACTTTTAGGACTAGCTGTGGTCAAAGGTGAACGTAGAAGTTGTGAAAGTGGAGCGATGAACGAATTCAGGGACGGGCCCATGTTTTGTCCGCACAGTTGATAAGTACGTAAATAGATGGTCATGAGAAAGATAGAGAACTTAAAAATATAATAACGAGAATCCCGACAAGTCTCGAGACGGCGAAAGCCGTCCGTTTCCATGCCGATCACCGATAAATGAAGGCACGTTCCTGGAATGTAGAGTCCAGTCAGAATGTTCTTCCCCGCCGTGTCATGACTAATTGCAGGTCGAATTGCAGGGCTTTGAGCGATGTGAAATACAGTGGATACATACAACATATGAATTCAATGGACGGCAAAGGGATTGTGGCGTTAATCAACTTTCGTTCAATGTTTTCAATAAGGCCTGCATACATCGCGTTCCCGAAACTGAAATCAGTACAAACAATCTTGACGCTGCTGTCAAACAAGCGCTTTGCCTCCAGCTTGGATTCTCAAGGGGAAGGTGATGAGATCCAGGGAAAAGAGAAGTTCATGCTCGGGCCGGTCTCTCGCGTGGAACTTCAAGCGTATCTGGAAGGGATGGGCTTTGTGTGGACATCATCCCCCTAACCGCGCCGCACACAGTCTGCCGTCTCATCAACGTGCACCTCGACTCGTGCCAGAGGCTGGCTAACCGCACCCAGCAGCTGAAGATACTGGCCAATGTTCTGCGCCAGCCTGGATGCAGTGAGGGACTCATTGCGGGCGACAGCCCGCTTAAGCGCTCGTTGATCAGAACGGACTAGATGATGCTTGGCTCGCATTGTATGGGAGTACAGACCCTGATGCGTCTACGTGGAGTGTCGGTAGGGAGTGGGAGGTTGGAGTAAAACCGAAGAGGTTGGATAAGGTTGCAATGATTGGCTTGAGGGCGGAGGAGATGGATATTGAGGTTCCCAAGCCAGGGAGGCTGTCGAGCAGGTTTAGGCTGGCATCGTCGACGAGAACCACATCCTGAACAGATTGATTTGAACTGGTTTGAGACATCGATGCATGCTTCACAATCAGATCCATAAGCCCGTCTCCAGCGGATAGGAATTTGTTATGACAGGTGGCCATCGCGTCAAGGTTCGAAGGCGATTGTGGTCAAAGTGAAAAGAATGAGCCACCAAGCCGAGCACCAGCATCAATACCAGCGACGTAGACATGGTGGCAAAGGGCTTGTCCTCAAACGAGGTGTCGTCCCCGGCGTCAGTCGTCAGAAGGCCTCATGCACTTTAGGATTGCCTATGGACGTCGGATCTGACTTCTTGTATAAAGATGATGTCAGGGGCTCTTGATTTCTCAAGGATATGGTCGAGGATGCGGTTGGCGCATGAGACAGGGCGGGAGGAGAGGAAGTTCATATTCCATGTGATGAGAGAAAAACGCGACCTGAGAGAAGGCCTCTGCATCACCAGGCTCTGCGTAACTTGGCTCTGAGCCTTGTTCACGGGTATAAGTACCTATCTATGAACAGAGGGATTGAAGCAAGAAAGAGAACACAAAATTCTGGTGGCCACTGTGGTTGGGGCTCTGATAAGTGGCTGTGCAGATTCCTGGCCGTGCCATGACTCGGAGCTCCAATCCGATGATTAGATACACAGTGGCGCATTGCTGTGGTTATTCCACGAGAGTAGATGAGTGTCCTTTCTGCGTCGACATCTACTTGCATATACTCCAATTAGTGAATCACAAAACTCAGCCCAGTATCTGGTGTCGTTGGTTAGCAGCGGCAAGAGACGTGGGCTGCTCGGATCATGCCGAGAGACTCCGTTGGGATAACGAGGGCACCCTACTTTACACCAAAGCCCTAATTTTTAAGATTATTTTGATTTTAATGCTCCGTTGTCAATATAACTTGATTTGCCTTTTGATTCTTATCTTGAAAACTCAGTTCTGTGGTTTTCATATACGTCAAAAAATCCCCGATATTTCAAATTGTAAATATCTCGACAGCATGCCTTCCTAGAGTAAAAATCGCAAACTTTATCACGTTGTCGACAGAGGGGCACTGTTATTTGTGACTCTGGACCGATTGCCGCTCTCCGGTGCTTGCAGGGCCAGCTTCCTTCAGCTGACACAGATGGCCGCTCGGCTGCAGTCACGTCAAAACCATGTGTCAGAGATTGTGGCCATCAGACGTTGGCTGTCCAGCTTGCATACATTTCCTGTCCATTTCACCTATATGAATTACCTCTGATGTTTTGAATTATCTTGAGCATCAACACATCGAAATGGCCAATGGGAAGGGACAAACGGCCTTTCAGACAAGCTTTGGCCAAGATACATAACGGTACGTACCCCGAACTTGAGCTTGAAATCACAGACCAGTGATATTGTTTTCGAGGAATATGGACACTCTCCCGCCTTGTTTAATGTCGATTGTTCAGGAATGGGTGGATTCAGAAACATCCTTGACGGCCACGCTCATATCAAAATCTGGACTCTATGAGTAGAGAGTGTGTTAGTGACGGATTCATGTTCATGATTTCTTCAATAAATAGGTCAAGTCAAATGTTCAAACTCGACCTAACGTGACCTTCTCTATCACCTTCTAGATAATGTAGCTGTCTAGAACTCAATACTGTCATTTCTATCTCCCCCTCATTGCGAACTACCACACATCCCACAACGAACACTCTAAGTGCCTGTCCAGAATAGCAAAACGTGAGAAACTCATCCTTCACTGGACGGTTCATCCATTTCCCTGGCGGCATGTTGCATGACCCTGGATTCAGCATTTTCCACAGCCGGATTCCAGCTGTTCGTCGACGAATTTTCAAATCCCCCATTCACCGTCCCCCAAACCGATCGCTCGAGTTGAAGCTCGAGTACACGTTTATAACAGCTCAGGCAGATGTGGCCTAGACCATCTGGGTCTGACGGCCAGAGGTCCTGGTTCCGGTCTTCCCAAATCAAGCCTTCCGGTCGTGGCTGCATTACTCGTAACTTCCACCACGGTATTGAATCCTCGATCATGGATGCGTTCTCAACATCACAAAACCGGCAGCAAATGTGGGGATTCCGTGCAATGAGATAAGAAATATAGTCTATGAGAAAATGGTCAGAGCTGCTCATAAGAGATAATGAGACCGTAGTAAACCTATTTTTGCCTGTTTCCCATGGCCGTAGCCATCATGGTCATTTAAGATACTGGGATCTAATTGTGGCCGATCCTCGTCGTCCCTGTTAAGTGGCGGAGGCCATTCTTGATCATCTTCAGTATTTTGTCTACGATGTGGCGAGCTTGAGGTAGAAACCATTGAGGATGTAAACACGAGCAACTAAAGGAGTCAAAGAAGGGCTGTCGAAATTTCCTCCAAGAGAGGAGCAGGATGGAGGCTGAATGTCTTTATCAACACAGAAATCACTTTCTCTGAACCAACCCTGATATGAAAGCGGCGCCATTGGTCGCTCTGAGTCAGAAGAAGAGGCCAGGTCGAGGCTAGCTTCTCATGCGTTTAGGAGAGTCACCGTAAAAAATGTTGAAGTGATATTGACAGGGAACGATCCTTCGATCTCTTGAAAATACGTACGGAGTGATCCCATGGGTCAGTCCTCAGACACAATGATGTTTGTCCAAAGACTGGAGTACTAAATTATGCACGATGACTAGGTGCCTGAGCCACTGTCATCTCGATAGGATTCCTTCCTCGCAGTTTCCAAGTGCGATGAGCAGTTTCGAAGATAGACCCTAAAATGTCCATGGGAAGAAGGTTGATATGTTCTGAGTACGCACCAATAAGTTGATTTTATGGCGCGATTCATACGCGTGACAACCCAGTCTCTTTCTCTTATAAGGGATGTCAGCTCCCTCTCCGCATCAGCATCTTCGGCATTGCATGAGCAACGCCGTACAGCGTTGATGAGTGCTTTGAGCTTGGACAGGGCTAGAAATGAACTAAACTGTGTATTCAAGATATTAAAATCATCAGTACAAGCTGTCGAGAGTTTGAGACAATTTTTTTGCCATCGTTGTAGATATTTGTAGTAATGGCTTAGTTCACGAAAGGTTCAAGGAAATGGAACGTTAGAAAGGGATCAGGGTCAAACCATGGACAAGTATAAATCTCCGCGGCACAGTAATATATTGGAGAGTGGCTTTGAACATCTCCTGAAGCCTTCCCTCTGACCATGGTGCAAACGCAAGATGTTCAATTATTCCGAGATCCTGAGCTTCCAGATCATCAGCGAGCTCACTCATGTTGTGTTCGAGGTTTTGCAAGAAAGTGAACAAGTCCGGAGGCAGCGACGCGTGGTCCTCAACAACAGTCATGGGGGTCAATCTCTGCTGTGCACAAATCAGATAAATGTCTCGAAAGAACGTACAACAACGTATCGTACCGAATCATGAGGCACTGGAGGTTTCAAGGTGAAAAATCTAGCTGGGCGAAGGAGGAAAAAACTGGCTTCATCCTCTATTTGCAGGTAGGTGGTCGCTAAAACGAGACAAAAATTATTATCAGCTGAACTAACAGATGACCTTGGTACGCAATTGACTGACAAAAGGTCGTAAAGGGGAGTCGCCATGGACGTGTCGCTGACTTTCGAGTGTAGGCGGAAATTGGGGACTCCGACGATTTGGTCTGTGACTCTTTCTGCGGAAATATAGCAACAGATAACTATTTCAATCCATGGTCAAGGTGCATTTACCGCTTCTCTCAGAGGAAATTCCCTCATGAAAGCTGGGCTGACTTCGTCCCAGTCGTCCCCTCGGTCATCCCATCCCGTGATGCCTTTGACAACATTGGAGACTGCAGCCGTTCCAAAATTGATATGCCGTGCAATATGTGCCATCACAACACCACGACTGTACATGATACGGATCATGGCCCGCTCCTCCCGAGTCAGACGATGGCCGTGAGTGCTTGTGGAAAGGTTGATGATGGATACGACGTGGGGGTGGGCATAGATGAAAGAGAAACTTACTTACGAGCCATGGGGAAGAAGAGTGAAGGAGATGTATTACACCACACCAAACCCGTTTTTTCCTGCCGTAGGAAGACATTTTTCGTTACATAAACGCGGTTCAAACTTCAAGCATTCCGAGAAATAGTGATATTAGTACACAGTCGGCTCCTGAGTTCGGAACGTGTTCTCGTGCTTCGTTCACACTTTGACATAGCAACAGATGCATTGGGCGATAGCACAAATGAACAGAGCTCAGGCGTACTTCTTCAAACCATGGACGAGCATAAATCTCTGCGGTATGGTGATATCTGGAAGGGTAGCTTTGAACAACTTGTGCAGCCTCTCCTCCGGCCACGGTGCAAATGCGAGAAGATGTTCAATCGTCTCAAGACCCTGGGCCTCGAGATCGACAATGAGCTCACTCATGTCATGTTCGAGGTTGCTCAGAAAGGTTTCCAAGTCTGGAGGCGTCTCCACCTGTTCCACACTCCCCTTTGACAATGGCCTGAGCTGCATAACAAACGGCATAAATGTCATGGAGAAACAAAGAGAAAACCCGATTCGCACCGTTTCAGCGTACGTCATTGAAGGCTCTGATGGTGGAGGCGTAGGTGATCCTAAAGGCCGAAGAACAGCGGAACGAGGTTCATCATCTCCTCTACGGGTTGATGATGAGCGCTAATGGCAAATATTGTCAATGAAAAGAACAGGGGATCTTGGTACGAGATTCACTGACAGAAGGGTGAGCGGAAGTGGCAGAGGCCCATATACGTTTCGCTGCAATTGGCTTTAGAGCACATGTGGACATTCCTGACCTCAACGGCTGAGCCTGTGAGGTGCTCGACTCTTTCTACGCGAGTTAAACATTAACAAACGAGGAATAACACACGCTGTATGAGCGTACCGCTTCTGTCGAAGGGAGATCCTTGGTAAAAACCAGACCTATTTCATCCCATTCGCCTCCTTTGTCGCTCCGGCCCGTGATGGTCCTGATGATGTTGGTGACCGAAGTATGTGTGGTGCTATGTCGCTGTGCAATGTGGTCCGCATTCATTCCACGATTAGACATGATCCGAATTATACTCCGCTCCTCTCGTGTCAGACGGCGGCTGGTTTCTCTGAAAAGGTTGAGAATGGATACGATGCAGGTGGTATAATTGAAACAAGTAAAACTCACCTACGAACCATTGATAGGAAGGGAGAGTGAAGGGAAGGAGAGTTCTGGCCTGATATACATGAGGCCAGCCAAACAGGCCGCAACAGATGTCTCTCGATAAGTGGCCCTCTTCGACTTCTTTGAAAAACTCGTTGTTGATTATTTTGACATACATACGAGAAGAGATACAATTTCTGGGCTAAAAGATGAGCTATAGGGCAAGACTTCAGTGATTGGCCGCTGTCATGTCGCGAGCTCGAGAGGCGATGCAAATTTTGATCAAGAGAAACAAAGATACCACTGACACTTTGAAAGAAAAAATGAGAATCATTTGTATGCCGCGGCTTTTGAACTTGAGAGATATCAATCTCATGTCAGCTCGAAGAAGCGTGCGTACCGACATCAGGCTACAAGGACGTTGGGCTTGTGACCATGACTACATTATCATGATTTCGCGAGTATCAGATGCGAGTCTCTTGAGTGAATATAGTCCAACAGATTGCGATGCAGTGATCCCAATACCAGAAACGATGAACGTCATCCACACTAGCTGTCAATGAAGCGAAAACCAGTGCCTTCGTCTCAAAGTTGCTGCATAGCAGGAAACTGTTCTTGAAGGTTCAGATTTCACGCAGTCACTATTCTAGGGAAGAGTGATGAATGAAAGATAAGTGTAAGAACATAGTAAGAATCACAGCCAATCTCAATGATGTGAATGACCATACCATATCGATATCGATTACCAGCGGAGCGTACGGCGAAAGTGTCAAAAGGAAGCATTCAGGCTTTTTATCGTCTCCGCGATCTTTGAATGTCCTGTGTGCATCGTAGTGGGTTCAAAATACTTCACTTATCCCTGCGTATAGACACTCAAAATTTGACGCAAACCAAAGACCACATCCTTAACAGATTGATTTTGACCGGATTGAGATATCGATGCATGCTTCACAATCAGATCACTAAACCCGGCTCCCGCGGATAGGAATACGTTATGACAGTCGCCCATCGCGTCAAGGTGGTTGTGGTCAAAGCGAAAAGAATGAGCCAACGTGACACACTAGCAATCAAAATTTTAGATCGTGATGGTGCCTTTGCTTATAGCGCTTGCAGCTTCTTACCTTCTACATACTATGATCACTGGTAGTAGTAGAAGTCGCAAAAGCAAAATGAAGCTCGAGAAGGACACTAAAACACTTCACTTGTGCATCCTACCCCTCAGTGTGGACTAATACTTTGTACCAGGTGTTCATGACCAATATTGTGATCCAAATGACCACTGTCTCCAGCCTACCCTTGTTTCCTTCACACGGAACTTGTGCTTTTCACAAAGAATATTTCGCATGTGTCTCGATATCTCTTTGAGAACCTGCTTCCGGTCACTAAGAGTAAGTTCGAGCATACAGTTCTTTCAGTCCTCTAGCCACGCGGCTGCGCTTTCACTTTCTTGCTCTCTCTTGCAGCGTTTTCTTTATCCTAGGCTCCATTTGCTGCTACGTCGAGACACTACATTAAAAGTCATGTTAAGATCTCTCCATCTCCATCTAACTCACCAGCCCCTCGGATACTATCCAACCCTTCTATACAACGCCGCCATGTCCTACCTTAACCCTCTTCACCCTCCCGTTTGCTCCACACAACACTCTCAGTTCTCGTCCATCAGCAGCGCCCTCGAGCCTGCTTTCCTCTCTCCTACCCGCCGACGCCTGCCTCAACGACTTTACACGTCCTTCTTGAAGGGACGATCTACTCCGGGTCGTCTACATGCCCCAATCACGTTTGATCATCCTGGATACTCGAAGCAGGGCGTGCATATGCACGAGTTCGTTGCATGGAATAGCTCTGCGCTTGCTTCTATAGTTCAGGGTGCCAATGATGTGGTAACTGCTCACATCGGGCTACTGCGTATCACGCTGAGGATCATGGTGAGCTTGAGATATTCCGAACGAGTGCTTGTAGCTCCTGGTGAATGCAAAGAGATTTATAATGATCCTAAATAACCTATTCGGACTGTTGCAGTATCAATGGTTCTCAACATCGTTGCATATTCTTCGAGACGTGAACTCACACACAAGGACTCGAGAATTTCAGGAAGTGTTCTATCAACGCTCCGAGCTTATACATTACACCAGTTTGAAACAACAGCAACAAAATTGACGCTCAGACTGGATAAAGCAATGAGTACCAACAAGCCGAAGACAGATATTGTCACTCGCCAAATGCATGATAATGTTCTCTGACCTCCCAGTAGGGTCGCTGCATAGCAATGTACAGCCGAGGTCGACGATTAAGCGCTTGAGCCAATCGCTCTATAGCCTCTGTTGAGGTAATTACAGGTGAAGCGTTCCGCTGGTACAGACAGGTTGGCATCAACGTAGCATATTTCCACTAACTTGCGGCCTGCATGGACATTGATAGCGTCTCATGATCCTTGTAGTGCGTTCGTCATTATGTCCTCCTCGTCTGGCGAAGTAATTTCAAATCCAAAATAAAAGATAGGTAGGACGAATTAGGTATTAGGGTAATTGCGATCGGTCAACCATGCAGGCAGTTAATCAAGATAGATCTCCTGGGGAATGTATTTCTCTATCAGTTCTATTTGGCGTTTCCGCCATCCCTAGAGAGAGCTTTAACTTCATTCGTGTAGGTTTAGGAGAAGAAACTCAAAGTACCTGATAAATTGGCTTGAGTCGGCCTTGAGGTCTCTGAAAGTGGATTGGGAGTTCTTCCTCGTCCAGGATTATTCTAGCAGGAGAAGCGGTGGCAGACATGGTCCTATTGCAATTCAGATATGGCGACGTTCGGTCCAGATTTTATATATTCAAGATGAAGGACAGAATGCTGGCTCGTCGTGACGAAACGTTAGGGCCATCACTTTACTGCGGAGTTCCCCGAGCAGCCGTCCGCTTCCTCTTTATCCACAGAAAAAATTTCCCCTCCTGGAATGCTGAAGCGATGTCTAGTCTAAACTGTCTGGCGATTATAATACGAGACCACAGCTACCACGTCCTCTTAAAGTTCTGGTTCTCAAGTAATCCCTTATTCACTATGTCCATCATGGGTTGATTCGCAAGGTCTGTTCCTCTCGTTGTTTTCAAGGCCCTCATCCCATGTAACACTAGTTCGGATTCAGCTGAGTCTCCAGCGCTTAAGGGTGAGATATATCAACATTTGACCGCGGATGTCCTACATTGACATATAAGAGAGAGTGGCGGTTCGTGTAGGAGCAGAGTTGAATTGCAATGGTCGGCGGGACCGAGGGTTGGATGCTACGTTGCATGAGTTAGGCCTGGAGGGCGTCTAGTTAGGTCATGTAATAATCAATAAGGATTTGTTGAGAAAATAAATAGGACGTCGGCAAAGGCCAGACCAAAAACGACCGCATCCGAACAACTCAAACATCAACGAGTCATGACAAAAAGATATAGAAACGAGTCGCACAACAACGAAGTCTCCAGTACCCTGGGCATGCGCTCCCTGGCGTGCAAACTTGAATGGGACATAACAAACCAACGAACGTGATCTGCAGCCCCATAATTTCGGGGAAGCAGCACGAGTAGGTCCTTCATCGTTGGACAATGTGAATGGTCCTACAGCTGTCGATATCCTTACCCCACCTCGAGTCGAATGTTCAACGTGGCGTCACGTGACACCTCAACGACGAAAGAAGCCATTTAAGAACGAAAAAAAAGGGAGTCTCTCGCAGCGATCCCAGAACGCAGGTGATTTTGGCTGATATGAACGCGATATAGCCTGCAACTGTGTCTTCGGTGTTGATAGTCTTGGAGAGGCAACGTTTTGTGCGTCACGACAGATAGAGACACCAGTAGGGGGGTGGTTGGAATCTTGGGAGAGGCACCGAGAAAAGCAATGTGTGAGTCCTTAGTATATGTGACGGGGAAGGATACCTGAGAAGATGATGAACCAGTGAGCTCAGAGTGAATGAGAGTTAGGAAGATGATAAGGCGTACATTGGGCAACCATCTGCGATGGGATCGACAATATTGCAGCTTCCGAAAGCTTGTTCACCACTTTCATGAGGTCAGAGA